>VOQK01029527.1:14697-42617 GCA_015052645.1 Benitochromis conjunctus | reverse complement strand
TGACTAATTCTGCTGGAATCGTTCATTTAAGACTCTGTGGAGTTTGGGGATTGTTCACTGGGTCCCTGTTATTTGTACTCAGGCACACACACAAGGACGCTTACAGTTTTGATGTGGAAAAACCATATGAGATGTTCTTATTCAAGGCGGAGTCATTTGAAATATTTTAATGCATGACCGGAGGGCGCGTTTGCAAAGTGTTCTGCTTTAAACAGCAGGGAGAAACTTAACATTGTATGACAGGGTGAAATTTTTCATTACTGTGAGGGTCCAAAGAAAATCTTGGTTTGGGTGAACAAAGGGTTAAAACCAACCCTGCTGACTGTGGTGAAGTCCTATCAGCTGCAATTATCCAACTTTGGTCTGCCTAGCTTATTGGCACAAAAAGCCTATCCATGCTTTATATCACATACTGCACCCTGGTATGAAAAACTGATGTTTGATTGTAAAATGGTTCTAAAATATGAAGCTTCACTTTGAAGAGCAGGTCCCTGGCATTCAGAAAGCACTCTTGTGCAGGCGAGATGGAAGAAAACACTGTCAAAGTATCAGAACAACCTGTGCCTGAGTGGACAGGCATTGAGTGATAAACTGCTGCATTTTCTATTCCCTTTGGTTTCTCTTCAGGTGCTGTTCTTTTGTTACTCTGAGTCTCAGTGCAGGATGTGATGGAAAACCCTGACAAAAAGCCAGAATATTACTTTTGAGTGTAAGTTAGTCAAATCATACACTCATCCACAATGGTTCTAGATATACAGTCGAGTGCAAAGGTCTTTAGTCACGCCTCATTTTTTTTATATTGTCTTACTTTTTAGCTTCTTCTTCTTCTTTTTAAATCTATCTCAGAATCTCAGCTTATCTTTTGCTTATTTAAAAGCACTTTTGTAAAGCACAGTGAGGTTCATGGGTTTACACATTTTATGTTTTAATGGGGCAGTTTTTGGAAGTGGTGACACACACCTTTCAAAATGTTGAAAATAACTATTTGGAAAAAATAACTGCTGAATGCCTAATTGTATTATATGGTGCATGTTGAACCATGTGTGTGTGTGAGCGTCCCATCAAGGTCAGTCCATGCAATGCTAAGAGAAAAAACTAAGCGCTACATCTCAGAATCTACAGGATTCAAATAGCATGTTAAATGTTAAAGTCTGTGACAGTACAATTCAAAAATAACGAAAGAAATTTGACTGCTTTGGAAAGGTCACCAGGAAGAAGCCTATTCTCTCAAAAAAAAAACATGGCAGCACAGCTTACAGGGTGGAAAGTCACAAGACTTTTGGAATAAAGTTCTTTGAACAACATCAGGATTGCTGAAAACCAAACAACATACCAGCAGAAACATCTCATACCAACTATCAAGCATGATGGTGGGAGTGTGATGATTTGGGCTTGTTTTACAGCCACAGGACCTAGGCAACTTGCAGTCACTGAACCATGAACTGTACTGTATACCGAAGTATTTAAGAGTCAAGGCCATCTGTTTGATAGTTAAAGCTTGGCTAAAATTGGGTCCATGCAACAGAACAACGACCAAAGCACAGCAGCATCTGAAAAAGAAAAGAATCAATGTGCAGCAATGACACAATCAAAGTCTAGACCTCAACCTGACTGAAACCTCCAGAGAACTGTCCATAAATGAATGGCTGCAAACATTGATGAAGAAGAGTGGTCCAAAATTCCTTCGCAGCGATGAGACAGACTCACGAAGTCATAGAGAAAACAATTCAATTCAATTCAAGTTATTGCTGTTTATTTATTTATTCATTTTTTAAATTTCTTTTTTATTTTACGTTATTACAAATGGAACAGACATGACTGGAGGATAGGAAAAGGAGAGATGTAGACAAGAGAAGTTTAAGGCAAGGAGAGAGAAAGAAACAGACAGGAAGAGAGAAAAGACACTAAAAATCTGCTAGGTCACCTGCTAGGAAAAAAAGAAGAAAACAAGCATAAAGACAGCAACACATTAAGGAAACCACAGCAACAACCTAGATAAGCATAAGTAACAGTAAATGATATTAAATACTGAGTGCCATTGAGCAGCACACAAGACCAACAACGCACAATATGCTTTGAGGCAGCAGCCAAGAAAGATGTGTCTGTGAACACCAGTGTGCACAGCTGTGTGCGTGAGCACGCTTGTATTCAAAAGGTTTTTTCCATATTACTATCTAATAGTGGGTGTGGGGAGCCATAGCCCCGCACCCCCGGACATGAAGCAGGCATGGAGGAGATCCAGGCCCCAGACATCTATAGGCCCCCCACAGAGCGAGAGATCACACACCCCCCTGGCAGGGGCCTGACCAAGCCACGGGCGCCAGGCCCTGCCAAGCAGCCGTCGGAATTGAGCCAGTACGTACCTGAGCGTCCAGCCCAGACACCGAGGACCACCAGCGCACCTACGGGAGGGCATCAGCCTCCAGCAGGGAGTGTGGTGGGTGGAGATAGGCCCCCACACCTGGAGGGGCTTGAGATGTTTCCAGAGAGTTGGAGTCTAAGACCTGACCTGACATAGACACAGACAAACAGGCACACACAGACACAAACATGCATTCCTACCCTCGTGCACACATATGCAAATATTTAGCACTCGCCCAACATGGAGGCAAACAGAAATGAGCACTGCACACACACTCACACTCCCCAAACATACTCTATACACCAGGTCCAGGTACCCTTGGTGGTAGTCCGCCCCCAGACCCAGGAGATGTTGCCCTCAGCCATGAGGTGGAGACAAGCAGACCACTCCCAGTCCTGCCGCAGCAGGGAGGCCCAGCATCCCAGACCCGAACCAGACGGCCAACTCCTCCTCCCAGCCCCCCGCCCCGATGGCAAACAGAGAACGGGGGTGTGAAGACCCCATACCTCCCTCTGCCCGCTCATATGTAGTGTTGCTGTGTGCTGTTCTAGAGTGCATTTAAAAGGAGGGCATGGTGCTTTCTGCTAGAGAGCAGCAGGCATTGGCATGGCCCCTCCTGAGGACCCTCGATGTCTACATGTATTTAAAATTGAGAGGTCGGCCAGAGGTAAGGTTGAATACACAGACCGGCCTCTGAACGCCGTAAAGCTTACCCATCCCCAAGGCCATATATGTATGTGTTATGAGAGTACGAGTAATGTGGATGTCTGTGTTGTGGAATAAAATTGAGGCACAGGTGGCCAGAAGGGGACAGAGGGGGGATGCTTCCTCTGTACCTCAGTGTCACACCTGTACCACAAGGAAATACACAAAGGGCAGGGGGCCCGGGCCCATCTGGACCAGGGCCCAGACTAGCAGTACCGCCAAGCTCCACAGAGCCCGGGATGGCCCACCCAACCCCACCACAGAGGAAACTACACCCACCCCATCATTCAATCATCTCCCAGACTACATAAGACAATAGACGCCCAGGTCGAGTAAATAAATATCAAGTGGACCAGTATGGCAAAGCCAAAATGATCCACTTGGAAAAATAAATCTGTTGGGCATTTTTCTTGGTCTACAGTGCCGAACGGGACAGGCGCCCAAAAAAAAGAAAAGTTATTGCTGTTAAAAGTGGCACAGTGCTATTAAATCATGGAGAGTAGTTTTTCACACACTGCGTCGTATGTAGGCTTCATTTAAGTTAACATGTTACACCATGACCCAAGACCTAAGAAACAGATGACTTTTATTATGTACTTGTAGGTAAACCCTTCAAATTGAAAGAAGGTGCACTGTCTTTTTACCACTTCTGTAAATTAAAGTAATTTCTACCAAGAACTGATAGAAAAGTGACCAGTGTGGATTGGTTCAAGATACAGCCGTTGAGTTGAGCATCTGACTAATTTGACTTCCTCTAGATGCTCACATATCCATTTAATGTGCCAAAATAAAAATGAGATAATGATGAAGATATTATAAAGTCAGTAAAAAAAACTAAAGACCATACTCCCGTAAGCAGTAACAGTAACCTGATATGATCATATTTTATCATTTCTGAATCCATGATGTTCCAAGACTTTTCATCTCAGCCACATTAGTTGAATTTCCCCCCCCCACACATAGCTACTACTAATGCAAGTCATGCGGTGCCTTAAATAGAGCAATCAGTAAAGTGGCAGCTGTTCGGCGTGAATGCATCACACTGTGATTTATTCATATTTTGTTCATTTCCCATAGAGAGACAAACAAACAATGTCTTTTGAATCTACCTTTTATCAGACTCAGTCATTTGTGTCACTCTGGTGCATTTGAGAGCTGACAGGCCAAAATACAACAGAAGAAACGACAGCTCTGACGCTGGAATTTCTTTCTTTCCACAAACTTGTTGCCATCACCTCTGTGACTGAACTGTATCCAGGGTTCACACATTAATCAAAAGACACACCTCTTAAAAAGGCAGGAATCAGCTGTGCATAATTGATGCACAATTGGAAAGTAAAGCAGACATTAAAAAGCAAATACAAACCACACTCTTTTACTCCCGGGTTGTCACATTCAGTTTCCTCTGTGCACATCAGAGAGAAATAAAATAGGGCAGACGTGATTTGATTTCATGACATCTGCTTCACTAATTACAGCAGTATGTCTCTACAAGTAATGCTGTGCTCTTCTCATTGTCATGCAGGGTATTTGCGCTTTGAAGGAATAGTTTGATATTTGGTAACACTCTTGTTTTTTAAGTCTTTTTGCTGTGATGATAGAGCTGCGAGTCTATAAGATTAGCTAAACATACAGGTTCAAGAAAGTTTGTGAACCCAATAAAATTAAGAGGACTTCGACACTGAATATTCATGTTCTAGTCTAATTACAGACCAAAAAAAGTGAGTTTTAAATGTGTAAAATTTAAGACTAGGGGATTCATTAGTAAGAAAATTAAGAAGCACAAATGAAGAAATTCAAGACTTCTTTCTTCTAATGGCCGAGCTGGTCCTGAATAATCAAATGAACACATCAGCATTTAGTCTTGAACAAAGTGGAAAAAACCTACAAAAACTCCAGACAAAGTACTGTTGGTATTTACAAAGAGAGCATTGCAGAAAGACTGTGTGTAAGAATTAATTTTTGTGAGTCACCCTGTTGCATATGTATATGTGAATTTATGGAGGGGAATATACCGAAAAATTATTTACTAGTGTTTGCAACATAGTATTTATTGCTAATTTTGGTGATATTTGATAAAGACAATATCTTTTACCTCGATATATGTTGAAATTAACTGATTGCATGTGTGTTTAGAAAACAGCATAACTTTTGTAAATCACCAATGAAACTAACCACACCTATGGGTACTATTTGGTGGAGCCTATTTTTGTACTCCACACAATTACTAATTTTAATTTTTTTTCGTCATTTGTAATTAAATACAGGGCCTCTCTCCTGTGAAACCAGACCCCAGTTTGGGAACTTTAAGATTCAAGATCCAAGACTCTTTATTGTCATTACATACATATATATATGTACACATATATATACATACATACTCAGTAGGCTTGGGACTTAATATTGTAAAGTTGGAATAAACGTGAGTTATTTACAGGCTTTGTGTATGTAATGTATATACTTGAGGTTAGTAACTGTGTGAAGCTGAGCAGTCAAAGTGCACTTTATATGAGTTATTTTGCATAGTATTAAATGTACATAAGGAAGTATTTGAGATTGAGTTCAGCAGGGTTACAGCTTTAGGGCAGAAGCTGTGTTTCAGTAACTGCACTGGTTCTTATAAAGTACTTTGAGCACTCAAAGCAATTTATACAACTTGCCTCATTCACCCATTCATACAATCACTTTTTAAATAGTTTTTTCTATGCTTACGTGTTTTCTATCTAACATTCACACACATTCATATATCCTATGGATGCATCTGAGAGAAACTTGGGGTTAGCATTTTGCCCAAAGATATTTGGCATGTGGACTGGAGCAGCCAGGGAGCAAGCAGATGGTGTCGTAGGCTTCAAACCTTTCTTTTTAACGAAGCTTATGTGTGTCAGGCGAGCCTACACCAGTCCTTAGTTATGCTACCATAGGTTTATGCTGCTTTTTATGTTTCTCTTCACCTCACAGTACAATCAGTTACAGCAGATGGCTGCCTCTTTCTGAGTATAGTCACTTTCCTGTTAAAACAGAGTTCTTCCTTCCCACTGTCACCAACTCCTTGCATGTGAGGAACCATGTGTTTCTAAGTTTTTAAATGATTTTTGGTGAGTAAATTTGTCACTAATAAAAGAAGTCATTAACAAATTTGCTTTCATAAAATTATTAAATGGTCTAAAACCTTGAATGTAAGTGCTGGTGTTATCTGGTTCTCTTTAGCACTGATCGAGTGCAGTTAGCAATGTTTGTAGAAATGTTTGTTGCAGTGCTTGGCTGTAGGCTCTGCTGATATGTTCTATGAGGAAAAATCCATCTGTGTGATGAAGCGCTCTGAAGTAAAACATCTCTGGCATCTACTCCCAGGGATGAAGACTGTCTTCCCGTCTTCATCCCTTCAGCCCCTCTTTTTGTTCACACTTCCACTGCCTTTATCTCTGAGGGTCCGTCGGTGCTTAGCAACATGTTTCACCTCGCGATCACAAAAGTGTTCCTTACTGGTGCACACACACTTCATGTGACACTTGTTTTTGCATTGTTGTGTTTAAATTCCCTCAGCTGTCTGCAGACAGTGCATGTCTTTGGTGTATTTTGTATGACTGTAAGTCTGCTTAAATAGCATAAACAGCGTGTTGTTAACGGCTGTTTTTCCTACCACGTCTCCATATCTGCTATTTTTTGGCTCCCCCAGCCCTTTTGTTCACCTTCACCTGCTTTCATTCTCCTTTTTCTGGAGCACACATACATCCACCTTTCCCTCCGAATTTTCTTTTTCCTTGCTTCATCAACATCCCAGATATGGTAGCCATGGAAACACATTTGAAGTGTGTTATTGAATAGATTTTGTAAAAGCATATCCATGGATTATTCCCTACCTGATGTAAGCACACACATACTAGAACTTTCTGGTTGCCATCTCTTTTGTTATCGCCACTCATGGTCAGATTTAATCAGTTTTTTATAGATACCTTCATGTTAACTATAAATCAACAATTACGTGACTTAAGGATCGTAGTAAAGGTAATTTAAAGTTAGTTCCTCATGCCATGTGCAAAGCTGAGGACATGGCACAAGCAGTCATATCAGAAGCACTCCCAACATGTCACTGCAGATTGTGAAAAGGTCATTACATATTTCCAGCCAGCGGTTACTGCTCTCCCAGTGTTATATTTGGATATACGTGTTGTTTGATATCCAGTGATTCACGAGGATTTTTTATTTTTAATAAAACAGAAAGTGGAGAAAGTAGAAGCACGAGCTTGTGTGGGCTTCACATATTGCGCTGTGTTCCCTCAACATAACTCTGATGATTTGATTAAAAATTCCGTAGCTAAGGCGATAAAACAGTTTGTTCATAAAACAAATGATCCATGAAATATTTTATTTGTGAACTTTTAATAGATTTGATGTACCAAAATGAAGTTAGTAACAAATACTGTGCAGTTTAACAAAATAATTACACTGGCAGGTCTGGTCACTAAATTGCACTGTCAGTACTTTCTTGACAGCTTTGAAATGTGATTAAAGAATATTGTGCCATGTATTGTTTCATGTATAGTTATATTGGGATTTGGCAGGTGACCCTAATATTAGGCACAGTGGTGCAGCGGAAGGAAACTAATTACTTAGAAATAAGTCCAGGAGCTTGTTCTTTGTGAAGAGACTGAAGAACTGGTTTCCAGCCCCCAGACACTACAAAGCTAAGATAAAGGCTAAAATTCAGTGAGTAAATCTAACCAGTATCATCATCTTAGAAATAAAATGTCTGCTACCCTTTATGTAACCTAACAGTAGATGTAACCAGTCCAGCAAACTGCATCACTGTAAACTTTGTCACAGAACTGCAACTAACCAGTTTGAATTGCCCAGTGTTTTCATGCAACGTTTGAATAACTATGTGAGTTTCTGTGCGCTCATAAACGGAAACATTATCAGACAATATACCAGGACCTAAAACTGAACTCAGTGGTGTAACACAGGTAGCATTCTTTCTAAAGTAAATTAAATTAAATGAAACCGAACAGCTGCAGTATGCTTAATGTCAGTCCTTGCATTAAGACGATTCATTAAAAAAGCATTGAAGTCTATACTGTCAAAAGCTGGGCTGCTGTCTAAGAGAATTCAAAATTTGTTGTATCCTAAAATGCTTAATTTCCTTTGGAAGATGAACCACAGATGCACAGTTGTAAATGGTGACCAGTGCTGTTTTCTTGCGACAGCATAAGTTACCTTGCTGCCTAGCAGAACGGCTCTCCAATATCTAATAGTTAGCACAGTGAAACCGGTGTTTATACTCATTACACTTTGACTGTTCAGTACCTGACTGGCAACCTCTCACATTCTCTTCATTCCTAGCCCCAGCTGCTGCTCATCCAGGCAATAGAAAGCTCTGTGAAATGCAGCTTACGAGTTAATGAATACTCAGTTACAGAGGCCACACAGACTCACATTCTGAAGCAGCACTATTGATTTCACCAAGGATGCTGCACATTACAAATCTGATAAAGATTTAAATAAATCACCCTACCGTCCATTGACTCCCTATTCAGTTTTATGAAGTGGCACTGTGCAATAGTGCTTGCCGAATGTGAAAGATTCAATATTTTTACTGGCTTCTTTTCCATGTTTGATAGGAGCTGAGTCAGCCACCAAGAAATAACCATAACACCACATAAAGTCCAACACTGATAAAGGCTTTAAACTTCTTCCTCGTACCCTGTGTAATGTTACCAAATGTAAAGTCATCAATCTCAGTGAAACTCACAAAAGTACTGAGTGACAAAGTTGCTTGCTCTCAGAAGTGCAGGGAGCTGTATGCTGGAGATTTTATAAAGCAACCTTTAGTGTGAGCACACTTTGGGTAAGACCCATTAAGTGATGATTATGAGAAAACTTCACAAAAATCTAACAGTACTGTAGGAAGAGTAGTGATTGTTGTGAACAGGCAGACACCTCACCGTTGCATAAACTTACTGGTCATTCAGCCCTGTGAGCTAATAGCTGAAAGACAAGAGAGGAGACACCGGGTTGGAAAAGATAGTCACTGAGTCTACAATCTAGTGGTGAGAACAGCCATACAAGTTGAAAGAGGTTGTGGGTGATTGGATGGCAGCAGCGTCTGACCCCTAGTGCACCTGAAACCACCCCGTAATCAAAGGCACAGAGAAAGTGCAGGGAAGAGAGTGCTTAAATGCACTTGGGCATGGAATAAAAGCACTTGCATGAATGTGTGTGTGAACAGGTGAATGAGGTTTGTAGTAAAGAAGTCCTTCAGGTGCTCAAATAGAGTAGTAAAATGCTATACAAGTACTATTTGCTGCTTCATGTTTCGGTATGTTGTGCATTTAGAGATGCTGTCCTCCGTACCTTGATTGGAATGAGTGATTATTTGAGTTACTGTTGCCTTCGTATCATTTGAAGCAATCTAGCTATCAGCAAGGCATTTTCACTCAGAGAACTGCCGCTCACTGGATATTTTCTCTTTTTTCTGTGTAAACCCTGCAGATTAGAAGTTTCTAAAATACCCAGACCAGTGAGTCTGGAACCAACTGTGTCACATTCAAAGTCACCTAAATCATCTTTCTTCCTCATTCTGAAGTTCAGTTTGAAGTTCAGCTGGAAATAAGAAGAAATGCAAGTTGAGCACCATCTTTTACTTACAGTCTATGGAAACATTCCAGCAATTCCCAAGGAGAGTACTTTTAAAGGAAAATCAGTCAAATATGAATAAAGTATGGTAAGTTTCAACACTCTTTATATTTAAAGGCCCAGTTTCACTATATAGTGAAGAGTAAAATGACTCTTGCATCTCCTTCACACAGTGAAAAGAGCTTCTTGTGTTTGTTTTTATTCCTATTTAAAGTATTTGCAACACTTTTAGAAAAGTCTCTATTTTAAGAATCGAACACAGAATATAATTGTTTTTTTAAAGCTACAAAGACAACAGAGACATAAAGAAGCGTGATAGAGGAGATCGAAAACACTTTATGGAGTGGTCTCCCACTGCAGTGTCTGACCGGCATCTCAGCCAAGACAGTGACTCACCCATTTTCTCTCCATGGGTGCCTGCTCTGCTTTGTAACCAAGCAGAAGGAAAACAACACTCTTAATATCTGTGTCTTTGGTGCAAGTGCTGCTTTCCACTCCATCTGTTTCTATCTTTAATGCTGAGAGATTTTCTACGTCATTGTCTTCATTTATTGTGTTGTTATTTGACTATGGTAAAGGCAGTCTGCACCCACCCAGGTTCCTCCTGCTCAGCCTCTCTGCTAGAGGTCACATCTGGATATAAGGCAGCGTATATTTGAGCTTAAGGGCTGTTAAGCTCTACATTTGGTCACCTATTGCAGTGAATAGTATCCCTGTTTGAAACAGCAGCCTTCTTCACTCTGCTCATTTCTTTTCCTTACATTTGCACCTGCATGAATGTCCTCCCATCACTGCACTGCTGAGCACCTCAAATGAAAATATATCCTGGCAATTTCTCTTTACACTCCACTTGAGTACCTTCCAGCAGTTACCTATAAGATACAGGATGTCAGGTCGTTATGGTCATTTTAGTCCACAGCCACGATCTCAGTCAGGCATAGCAGAGCACAGAGCCATCCTCTTTCTCCTTCCACACTGATAGTTATTGTCTGTTTACGGATACAGCAGGCAGCCTTACACATGTGTCATTAAATGTGCATGGGCTATACAGCGTGTGCCAGCTGGACATATCTTTTCTATCTACCCCAACTCTCTCACCAAAAGGGTTGCCAACAACGTTGTCTCATAGCTGATTTGGAGCGCATAAAATCCACGTCGATGTCAATCCGTCAGCGTTGACCAGCAGGGCCTATCCCCATGGAGCTGTTAGCGATATGGTGCCAGGTAGTCCACTGCTGGATGTTGGCTCTTTGTGGCTTTTATCACTCGGCTGGAAAGATCACATTCAGCTGGGTATGAACCATATTGGTAATATTAGCACATTTATCATAGATATGTGACTGAAAGTGTGGGTCGAAATGTGATTCTGCTCAGTGTGAAGACTGATAAATTAGATGGAGAAAAGAGGGATTTGTCACAAAAAGATAATAATAAAGGATGTAAAGATAAAAAGATGACATAAATTAGGATAACTTTTATGTGCGTGGAGCTGTTAAATCAAAGCGAAGTGATCGTTTCTTTCCACCTTCATCGCTGCGCTGAGTGAAGAGCGGTTGCTGCTGCAGCTCATTAATCAGTCCACCATGGTGTGATGCTGCCACACCATGGTGGACTGAAGGAGTGCACGGCCTTCTCATTGGAACCATGTAATCTATGTCAGTTTTCACAAACAAATAAAAATAAAGCCAATACTTCCATTTTAATCTTTATTTATAGTCCATTTGCATTTTCTTAACCTTGTAGATCCTTCAATAAAGCAGTTATAAAAGTGCTGTTGAATCTGTTCGACCCGAAACTAAATGTCACCCTGAAGCCCAGAGTTCCCTGATTAGCTTGTCCTGCTGAAACTGTATCTGCTCACAAGTCAGCAGTTGTTTTAGTTTGCCAAGAGACACATCTGTTTAATTACTGTATGTGTGCTGCCTGTGAGGTTAAACCTGCGGATTGCTTGTCACTTTTCTGAACCCCGTGGTCCTCAGAAGACTGATTAAGTGTAATGACGCATCTCTAATTATACACTGGTAGCAAATACAGTCATGCGAAGTAGACTGGCATTTTCTAAAGGTCACTGCAGGGATTCTGTCTGTAATAGAAAAATTTATATTTTTCTAACAAACATAAGCAACACTCTAACTACATCTTGATGCATGCTCAATCATCCAGGTAAGTAAATCCCAAAAAGTTGATTGTGTTCATCTGGATGTAGCGTTTTCAGTGGGAGAAACGCTTCGTCACTCATCCAACTGACTTCTTCAGTCTCAGCTGACTGCAGGTTTCCAACCTTATAAACAGTACATTTGCATAATGGCAAAAACTAGTTTGTAGCTATTTTCAGTCATTATGCAAATGTACTGTTTATAAGGTTGGAAACCTGCAGTCAGCTGAGACTGAAGAAGTCACTTGGATGAGTGACGAAACGTTTCTCCCACTGAAAACGCTACGTCCAGATGAACACAATCAACTTTTTGGGACTTTAACTACAATTTAGAAATGAAGTTATGTTGGTTAAACTTTAAACCATTAAACAAAGTCACCTGGGTACACAAGACAGAGAATTCAACTCAAAATGGCTGGTTTATGCCTACATGTAACATGTGTGCTCTTGTTGGAATATTAGCAAAAGACCTAGCTTTCAAATTGTAGCTAAAGTCTGTTAGGTTAGCAAAAAACCTGCAAAAATGTGACACTTTTTGCACTGGTTAAATATGGAGGTAAAACTCAGGTTCATTCAGTTAAGTCAGTGTTTTGTTAGACTAAGACGTCCTTAGGATCACATATTTGTAAGAACATTAGTATGCTAGCATGGTAAAGTTTAGCATGCTACACATCACCTAAAATGGACTGAAATTCAGATTAGCTGAATGAACTGTGAAACAAGCTTAGGTTTTAACATGTAAGTGCCAAGTTTTACTTTGGTTTTTTTGTCATTTATGGTATTACATAAAAATTCATGGAAGCCAAAGTGAGTAATTGGCTGTAAGTTATACATTCATTGAAACTAAAGGCAACTTCTACAGCATACAGATGTAGTTTTCTACTAGAAATGTAAATAACATGGTTTCTTCACTACAATAATATATTTCTAACATTGTGTGGTCACTATTGGTTAAGTTACATACCACTTACAGTACTTGTGACCTGTCTGATTGCCGGCAAGGGCAACTTGTTGCATATCTCATCCCTCTCTCTTTTCAAACGTTCTTTTCTCTCTCAAAAAAAGAAAATAGTCGAAAAACAGACACAAATCTTTAAAAAAAAAAAATCAATCAATATAGCATGCTAATTATTCACCATTTGAACAGCCCTGAGCTGTGAAGCATCATGCAAAGCCAGGGCTCCCACGTGTTTCTGTATTGAAACTCGTATCAATCCACATTACAGTAGTTCAAATATTGTTATAGTCAAAATATTTCCAAATACAAGGTGTTGGGCTGTATTTTGGGTAAAAACACATCACAGCGTCAAAGATCCTGTCAGATGCCACGTGGGGTTAAATCAATTAGAAACATATTTCACTGAAGTATAAAACAAACCCTCTGTGCAGTCCTGCCTGTATTCACCCGAGAGAAGTATAATTCCACTCTTAAGGCACCAAATGGCTTTCTATATTTGATTTGGATTTTGGAGCACAAGAACAGATGGCATTGAATGCTTCAGTAATATATAACACATTTTGTACAGCTGCACCCTAATCTTTTTACATTTATGTGTAATCAAACTATAAAGTGTTTGACAAAACTTTAAGTTATTACTTTCATGCTATAGTACATCACTATAACGGTTAACAATATTATATCTCTGCATTGTGCTCACAGTTCATTTATTAACATTCAGTTACATATATATAAACAATTCCGTTGTTCACTTAGGCGTCTTCGCTATGAAGGCAAGGAGTAGTAAGAGAAATACTTAGTCAAGCACCAAAGCAAGATTTAATGAAACACTCGTTTTTGGACACCTTGGTTGTTGGGTCATCTCAGGTTCCAGACCTGTTGTTGACCTTTATCCAGATTTCTTATCTGACTCCTAAAGTAGTAGCACTAAGCTGAGGCGGTAGATACTGTGGTTAAGCAAACACGTATTTCCATACAGTTAAAAAATAGAAAAAGTTCATCATCTGACTTTTACTTTAACAACTTTCTGTTTTGTCCTAAGATTATCCCCCCTCCCTCTACCAGGTCACTGACATCCAAAGTCCTTTTGTCTACTTCCCTGCGCTGGTGTTGTGTTTGGGGTTATGTTTCTGTGCAATGCCGTAGGGAACGTGTGCAGCGATGGTACCCATCTCTGCCGCTCCCTCTACGTGAAACATCTGATCATCGAAGTAGATGTGTGGCCTTATCTTCTCCAGCATAGGGCCCTTTGGTGCTCCTGCTAGGAACAAGGCCTCATCAATCTCCAGCCCCCAGGCCCGAAGTGTCTTGAGAGCCCGAATCCCAGAACTTGCTGCACTACGAGCTGTGACCAGGTAGGTGCGGATAGGACAGTCCAGACGCTGGCCTTTAGCATAGAACTTTTTCTGGAGCTTACCCAGTGCCTCCAGGAAGCCCTTCAGGGGGCCCTGCCAAAGAGAAAGAGCTAGTGAGGCTGTGTTTTCTGTTTTCTTTTGTATATGTTAAGATTTGAATCATCTTTGACTTGTCACACATCAGCATTCTGTGTATGTAACACATACAAACCCTGATTGCGCTAGCACCATTTTATTGTAATGTAGCACAGCGTGAGGCATGCACTGCTAATTTCTGAAATCGCTGGTTGTCAAGGAGAATGACATATCAACTGACAGTCTTTTGAAACAATTTATTATTTCATTTCATTTTGCATAATATATTCATAGAATAATCAGTTATTGAAATGGATTTCATGTGGAAAACATATGCACGCTCATCCTTGGGGCTGCTTGGCAAAGATAAGGTAATGCTAGGAAGATTATGATGTTTTCAAGGATTGCTACACTCTTTGGGTCATCTCAATCTGGGATATTGTGCATGTAATCTGCAGTTACTTTTTCTTTTCTTTGAAATTTAACCTCAGGTATTAACCTTCTAATGTCCAAGCCAATTGCTAATCCTATTTTGAAGAAAGACAAAAAAGAATTTTCAAGGAAGAAAATGTGATTTTTTTTTATGTGTGTCACCTGAATTATTTTTTTCTTTGTTCTCCGACTGCCTTGAAAGAACAATTCAACGAAAACAAAAATGCCATATTCTGGTATGTGTGACCAATGGCATCTTAGACCTCAGCGGGTTTAATTAGAGGATGTACTTTATGTTGTCATCAACACCAAGGATACTGTTATGAGAAATGTATTAAATTACACCTTGCCTCTCAAATCATCTAGTCATAGTAGATGGCTGCCACTCTCTGACCCTGGTTCTCTGGTCCAGATGTCTTCCTGTTAAAAGTGAGTTTTTCTTTCCCACTGTCGCTAAAGTGCTAGTTTACAGGATTGTTGATGTTTTCTCTCTATTATTGTAGGGTCTTTACAATACAAAGCGCCTTGAGATCACTGTTGTTGTGATTTGGTGCTCTATAAACAAAACTAAATTGGATAAAAATCAACAAATGCAAAGAAATTCAATTAAAGAATACAAACATGGTCCAGTAGCCTGTCCTCATTTTCCTTCTCATGCTCGAAGAATTTGTCCAGCCCGTGGGCCTTGAAGATGCGTTCTGACTCATCTGAGAAGAGGACAGCATCACCATCAAACGCCACTCTCAGCTGGGACTCGGATACCTCTGTCATCTTCTCTGGCATGAACATGGTGGCTGCTGCGATGCCTGAACACAAATGCATAAGACGTGAATGATAAAGGGCTCGACTATCACTTAGTTGAATACAGCTAAAGGGAAGTTGTGCTTGTACACTTCATTTGTTATTAACATCACTACATTATGATACATTCCTTTCCTTCATTTCAGTTCCCTACATTAAATTTTTTACTGTAATCTTTGCATTTCATTACTGACTCCCTTCTTTGGAGGGAGTCAGGAGTTGGCTTCCCTATCAGGTATTTTGCACTGCTTCCTTTACTTCACCTTTCAGTTAATGACTTGTCTGTTTTCCTGTAATTTCATTGCAGCAACTCAAACTGGTACTCAGTAGTGTGTATGGTCCCCACAGGCTCATGGGGGATGTTCCTAATAATATGATGGATGGTGTCTTGGAGGATCTTCTCCAAGATCTGTATCAGAGAATCTGTGAGCTCCGGGATAATTTGAGGTAAGCTGGGAGCCAGTCATGGGTATCAGTTACCTAATATTTAAGGAACTGCCTGCATACTCTCACCCCATGAGAGCAGGCATTGTCATTTACACCAGGAGGAACCCAGTGTGACAAAGATCCAAGGGTTTCATCCTAATACCTAATCGCAGTGTGAAATTACGTAGCCGGTTCACCCGCCATGTATAGCTCTGTCCAGACCATCACTGAAAGACCAACGATGTTACAGACAGTATAATGTTCTCCACAGCTTCTCCAGACCGTTCACGTCTATCACATGTGTGGTGAACTTCTTCTCTCTCTGTGACAAGCACAAGGTGGACCTGCCAATTCTGATATTCTATGGCAAATGCCCATTGAGCTCCAAGGTGCCAGGCAATGAGCACAGGGTCCACTAGAGAAAGTCAAGCTATCAAGTCACCCTTATGAAGTCTGTTTATGATGTTTTGGTCAGAGACATTCAAACCAGTGCCCTGCTGGAGGTCATTTTTTTTAGCCCTGGCAGTGCTCATCCGGTTCCTTCTTACACAAAGAAGCAGAAAGCAGTCCTGCCGGTGGGTTAAGGACCCTAGAGTAACTGTCTGTCTCCAGGAATCTGCTCCATGCTCTTGAGACTGTCCTGGGAGACACAGCAAGGCATCTTCATTTAGTTGGTGCTACACTCTGATTAAAAAAGTGTTCCTTTAATTTTTTTGAACAGTGTATTTACACACCGAGTGGTTGAGAATCAAGTAAACAGAGACATTACTTGTTTAGGTAAAATCAACTTTTACATGTCGCTTCAGTTCACAAATAAATCTTTTGATTTTCCAAGGTGCAAAAAAGCATCTTTCACTTCATTCAGTGCTGTGTTTCATTTCCTGCCAGAAAGAACAAATCAGCAAGGTTTTAACTGTCACCTTTATAGCTGCAGTCCTTAAAAACATCCTCTAACACTCAGAGGAAGTATTAACAAATGGATTTATGACTAATTAAGAGCTTTCAAGTAAAATGTCAGGAACACTTCCTTTGCTTCACTGCTTGTGTGCTCTGTGTTTTTGAGGAGTTGCCTCCCACAGAGGTGCCACATTTCTGGCATCAAGCTCGTAAATGACATAAAGAAAGTCCCTGGAGATGCTTTGACAGCTACAGATGGTTGACAGTTTAAAGGAAACCCTTGATCCCTTTAGGTTATATTGTTGTGGCATGCCCTAAGAAGCATGCTTGACCCACACGTGTTGCCTTTTCCTCTGAATCTTAGCAGTCACACAACTATAGTTATATCTGCATAAGTCAACCCAAAGTTTCTCAATTGAGCTTTGAGTGTGTGCACATAAAAAGGGTGACGTTTGCAACATATGACCAATCACAAGCATGCACAGGCCTCCTTGGCAGCAGAGCGGATACTTTACAAACAAAAAGAAAATTATAACGTAAGAAAAATCTAGCGAGGTTAAACACAATGCAGCTGAAAGCTTTACACCTTATGAAAACCTGCTGTATTAATGTGTGAAAGTGACAGTAGAGCAAAGTGCTTCAAGAGGTCAGAAAGACTGCAAAAGTGGTGCATAAACGCAGTCCATTTACAGACAGCCCATAATTAAGTCTCAGATAGAGCTGGGCTCCATAAAATTCTTGGATTTTTTTTTCACCTGCAACCCAGCGGGGCTGAGAGCAAGCAAAGAGCAAATATAAAAACAGAATTCAACCCAGTAAGTGGGTTTATCTGCAAATTTTATATAAGGTCAAAAAGTGCATGGCTTAGATGTCCTGTGTTGGGATTATATTTCTATGTTAAGGCTCATAGAAAAACTGATTTGCTGCTCGCGGCCAACAGGGAAAAACAAGCTATGAGTAATGTTGCTACAGAGCTGTTATATTTCTTCTCGGAGCTTGTCGGGAAAGAAAAACAATCTCGCTATCTTCTAGAAATGGGGATGCTATTTTCCAGAGAGCTGATTGGTCAGGAGGCACTCATTTTGCACTCGTTGATTTTTTTTCGTGCTCCAAAGCAGGTTTATTGTGCGACAGAAATTAAATCTGAAAGGCCCAAATCCTGCTTCATAGTACAACCATATGTTATACAGCACTCTCCGTCACCATCATCAAAACAGCAAAAGGGTTACTCCATCATCCTAGAGTTCCAATGACTTGTTGAACCAATACTAAGATGCACTAAGACTGTTCAGGTGTTTTCATTAATCGCACACAGAATGACATAGCGTGTGTCACAAAACCCTCCTGTGTGTTGGCTGCAGTAATAATGCAGCATGAAATTCGCTGCACTGAAAGGATTTAAATCTTTGGACGTGGTCGTCACGTCAAGTCCCACAAATTTTCCATCATTGCATTTTAACAGCTTTTATTTATTTGGCAGAAAACGGCCAGTGTCTTCAAATTCTGACACAAATTAGCCAAAGCTAAAACAAATAGGATGTTGGTAACCCCTTACGGTGCCATGGCACCATGGAAACTATCAAGTAGAGACTGAAAAAAATCAATATGCTGATTTATGGTAATGTCACAGCAGCACTGTGGAAGATGTCAGCCATTGCTCCTTCTTATGCAAACAGAATGGAAATATTTCACAATGTACACTCCCACCACAGTGTGTGTGTGTGTGTGTGTGTGTGCAGGCTGCTTTGTAGTTTTTTCTATGTATGACATGGCATGTATTTGGGGATTTATGATTTAGGGATTAGATCCGTTTTTTTATTGCTACGAATTTCAAATCATACTTGAACCTAAACATTTCCATCTGTGTCTGAAAAATAGGAAAGACGTTCAAAAAATAGTTTCAGTTATCCAGCTTGGAAAAGGTCAAGTGTGCTGAAACTACATGTAAATAGGCCGAAACAACGAGTGCACTTGCTGACGCATGCTTTGAAAAAAATTAAAGATCAAGCTTCCTCAGAAGGACGATTTCATTAAATGTGAGGCACGAAAGCTTTCTGATTCAGTGGTGTTCCTTTGGACACATTTCCTTGATCAAAATAAAGCTGGAGTAAAGGAGTGTGTGAGGCCATGTACGATGATGCTACCGGTTTGCCTTTAATTTGTATGCTAAACTGCTTTTCTGAATGTCCAAACATATAACTGGGTTACTCTATTCAATTTACTCCGATTCCTAAGAGGACACTTGGATACTAGCATGCATAAAAATATTTTTCTATTGTGGCAATGCACCCCAGATTTGGAGTCAAATGCCAGTATGATCACTGCCATCTACCGTTATCAGATCTGAATTCTTTTGTCTTCCACTATAGTACTGATGGTAATTATATGAACATAAACCCAATGCTATACTAATGTAATCCTAACCGATCCTCAGGAGATTCCTCGTTTTTTTCGCAGAAATGTTCTATTCCTGTTTTAGTTGTTCCTAGTTTTTCTGGTATACCAATCATCCCACACTCTACGACTGAAAAATTAGGTCAGTGCTGAAGTGACAGAATCTGCAGTTAATCCCAGGACTACAAGAAGTCCCATTCCAAAAGCCTTTTAATCCCTAATAAATCCCATATTAAAATGCAAAAATTAAAAAGCATGTTTATAGTCTTGTGTATTGGTCTCTGGTCCAGTCGCTGCAGATCACTGCTTATTAGATCTCATTTTACTTTAATTCAAGTTTAATTTTTGTGCTGTTTGCACTTTTTGATGTATTTTTAATTTGGAATATTAATTTGAATATGGCCTCCAGTGTGGTCCAGCAAGAAGTTTGTGCTTTAATATTTTCAAGGGAATTTTCTACTCTTTTCTTTGTCCATCACGAACTACCAATTAGCAGCCATCTTTGTGTGTTGCACTTGTAAAGTTTATGGTTTATATTTAGGTGGTTGGTTAGGCACTAAGGTCAACTGTCAACTCTCTACTATCACTGTCACCATTTATGGATGCCGCTTGCTGACCAAGCTGACAAGTTTTAGCTGTCAACCTGGTTCTCTGTTTCATACAAAACTTCTAGCACACACACACACACACACACACACATAGAGACACAAAAAAAACATTAACGCTTCAAAATGAGCAGTCCAAATTACAACACAGTGGCCATCTTTTATATACAGTCAACGAAAGACAGCAGATTTAAAACTGTGCAAAATACAGAGTCACCAGGCAACAATGTACTTCATTAGCACTGTACAAACTCTTTTTTTGAATGCTAAAAAACAGATATTTATTAGCATGTAAAAGTCCTGTGCTACAGCTTTAACAGACATTTTTTATATGAAAGTCATATAATGCATTCTTCAGCTTCGTGGCACGATTGGCCTTACCTTCAGTCAGTGCCTCCCTAACCTTGTTGGCATCAGCAGACAAGTATAGGTTGGTTTGCCAGGCCTTCAGGTAGCCAATAGGACTGCTTCCCCCCGTCATACAAAACCTCTCAATGAACAAGTCTGTGGATGAGAGGAACAAATAGCAACAAGGTTTTTAATTTCAGTACATCATCTGGTGTTAAATGTCAGCATTCAGTACATAATCGGTATTACAGATCCATTACAGTGTTAAAACATGTATCTATTTGTATGTTAGCATACCAGCAAAGATCACATGACTTCAAAGAGTCCCTTATATAATCTATATTTGCACTAGAAGCTGGGGCTCTGAGTGTCAGGGAGTTCACGAAGGGGTCACTTCGGGGGCCGTGGACGGCAAAAAGGAGCGAAGATGTTCCAAAGACATGGTGAGAGGATAAACTTACAAGTACTTAAAACGTGGAGAGAGTCCAGAGAGGGGGTTGACCAGAAGGGCGGGAAGACGGAGGCCGTGCAGATGAGAGGAGGAAGCAAAAAGACTGGTGGGAAAGTGTCTGTTTACATTTTGGCTGGGGGGGTCTTTTAATTTGCTGCTGTGGACTGATCCACAGAGCAGTGGACAGTCGGTATGTGGAAAACGAGAAGAGACTGATATTAGGTAATTAGATCCATGAGTACAGATCTGCGGATTATATCTGTGTCCTCGGGTAAAATGAGCTGATATTTATGAGGGAACAGAGGATGGGGGGCTATTAGAAAGGGCACGGGAGTAAAATAATAGAGTAATATCTGGTGATGGATTGAGTTTGATTAGAGTTGAAGGTCATAATAGAATGAAAAGGTAGGCGACACCTAAGATAGATGGAGATGAAGTACGAGGAGGAGGTTAGTGTGGGTGGGAGATTTATAAAAAGAGAAATGGCAAGGTTATCCAATTATTTAAAGCTGCAATAGCTGAAGCATGAATTTATCTTAGACTTCATCTGCAATAAAGGTCCACTGGCCTGATTTAGCGCCGGGCTTCCACAAAGTTTGGGAACTTAAAAGAAGCAAATACAATATCAGAGTACCATATAACTACTACGTTACGTAATTTGCTTCTATATGTTGTAAAATTGTCATTTTAAAGCCTAAACTGCAGCAGCTAATGACATCATAATGACATCACCAGGATTACTTTCTGAGACTTTGTAAAGCTGCAAAGCTAACAGTTATTCCAGGCTAAGCTGTACTCACTGACCTTTAGTGTAAAACGTCAGCTGTAAGTGAAAACATATTTTATTTGGTCTAAAGCAGATGATATGGATACAGTAACTGGTCAGCTTGATATCCCTGAATGTTAACTGAGTTTGTGTTATACTCTGATTAGTGAGTTTCCCTTTTTTCCCCAAGCAGAGCATAATCATACCTAAATGCAGGGAAACATTCTTCCTATTGAAATGCATCAGTTTCAAAGCTGTGCTAAGTCTAAGGCAGGGGTGTCCATCATCCCATGAAGACTTGGCACTTTTAATTGTATTTTCATGTTTTGGAACTTTTCCTACTGATAAAGACCTCCCTCATGGATATTGATACTGAAAAGTAATTAGGTATCAATTAAACAATTAGATGACAGAAAGGTTCCTGTTTTATTTTTCTACAACAATTTCTATTGGAGTTTTTTGACTATGTACGTGGTCCACGATGCCAGATTGACATCCCTGGTCTAAGGCCTCGGTCACACAGACCTACAGATCAGTAGGCAGCTTCTACTTTCTAGGTAAAAACATGTATCCCCCCATTCAGTTGGCAAGTGGTTGCTGGAGGTTCCTTGCTCTCAGGTGAAAATTGGGCACAAAACAAGTGCCGGACCAAAACACATTTTTGGATTAGTTATGGTTGCTAGAAGATTGCCGCAATTGCCAGTAGTTTACATAGAAGACAGTGAGGTGTCTGCAAACACTCTCAAACTGCTCTCCTAGCAGTAGTAAAACTGTGAAAAGTGCAAAGCAAAGGTGAACATTCTCCGTTTCTGGTTTGCTTGCAAACCTTTTGTAATAAAATTTGCTTGGTGACCTCCAGCAACCATCTGCCAACTGGTTGGGAGACGGTTGCTGCCAACCTGAGGTTGAAGAATGTCACCGACTCATCGCTAGGCCTGTGGAACTGAGACCTTACAAAAACAAAGAACAACTGACGTACATGAGCAAATAGATTGCTCTTTCTTGACTTTTCCCATTTTTTTTACAGGCTGATAACAAACGGCAGTCTGTTTGTTTTTGTTGTTTTTTTTTTAAGATGGATTAAAAAAAGAAGCTTTGATCAAGTTTTGCCCCAATGCATTACAAGCTCCGTAAGTTTATCCGAAGTCATTTCAAAGCACTGGGAAAATATGTGGGGAAATATATACCCCACTGTGATTAATTTGCAGAGCCCACTGTCAACTATAATAATATATTTCTAATATAAAAGCACATGCTGAGGCAAACCAGGCAGGTGCAGCTCTGTGCTGATTATAGGACATACGAACAAGCAGGCAGACAAAGCTAATATTCTTCAGTCTGAAACAAGCTAAGTTCGATACTTTTGTGCAGTTTGGTGGCTCTGGAACATTTGCATGAATAAACCTTGCTTATTGCTGTCTTCAAAATGTGAAGCTCACTTTTAAAGACACAGGAAAGAAAC
The DNA here is from genome assembly GCA_015052645.1 of Benitochromis conjunctus. NCBI lineage: Eukaryota > Metazoa > Chordata > Actinopteri > Cichliformes > Cichlidae > Benitochromis > Benitochromis conjunctus. The sequence goes on along the minus strand of VOQK01029527.1, from coordinate 19,789 downwards.
AAAGGCAGATAATTGTTGTGTGACTCATAAACAGGCTCTAGGCAAAAGGAGCTGGACTCAAGAAGAAGAAACAGAGGAACTGTGTTGCTTTAAGCCCCCTGAGTGATCTCCTCTCAGTTACTCAAAGAACCAACTGTCCTCTGAAGATTTTCTTAATGGTTTATTTAGCTTTGTAGTCGGACCCTGGTGAGTTTGACCCCCTCCTCTTCCCCTACACTGTACCGCACCTCATCCTGTGTTTCAGACTGGTGCAGGAGCGTGGGAGTCACTCGAGGGGAAATGTGCTTGCCATTGACGTGCTTGTATCTTTTTTTTTTCTGCCTATTAAGAAAAATGTTTTCATCTAGCCGTCTTTACATGATTTATTTGCTTGCTCAAAAGATCTGACACATGGTAATAAAACAGGAAATGAACATGACTGAAGAGACACCGCAGAACAGGCTACTGTGTTATCTGAGGTAAGATTCTGCCCCTGCAGAAGTCAGGTGTATGCCCGCACATGTCTATTATTCATAGGTGTATAGCGCAGGAATTTAATACTGACTCTGCCTCGAAAAACAGTTTGGGTACGCTGATAATCAGAAATAAACACGTCCAGTTCACACATTCAGTTTCAAGCTAGAGTAAGAGTTCCTCAATTTTTTTAAGATGGCTTTGTTACTCAGAGAGACTCACTGCAGGAAAGATGCTCATTAAACACTTATCAGTGTTTTCAGAGAAGCCATGTTTCCTTTAAGTGTGCAGGAACGCTCAGAGGTCAAGTAACTGTTTGAATGCCTCACGCAAAGCCACCAGAGAGGATCTAACATGGAGGCATCTGGAAGACCGAGTGTTGCTTTGGTGGCTTGGCTCAGATTTATTTTTCTTTCAGGCCCCTCGGATTATTCTTATATCCCAAAGGGAAACAAGCTTGAACTCACTCCCGTCATGAAGCCCCGAGGATCTGAAAACATTAGAGGAACTGAACAGGAAGTGGTCTGTGAGAGGGATGTCATCACGGGGTCTGAGAGTTTCCCTGGGAAGGATGCTGTCAGTCAGCTGTTCATACACTCCACTGTTTGTCTCTCAGCTGAGCCTGCGTCAGATTCTGGATCATCTATAGATGCAACAGTGCGTGCTACATTTTGGGTGCTGGGTTTGGACATTAGTGGGAAAGCGTGCACTTATTGGAAGCATTAAATTGAAAAAAAAAAACAGAAAAAAGTAGACGCATTTATAGACTTTATTACGTTTTTTAGTTATACAGGGATTACCTGCTTCATTTAGTAAAGTTGTGATTGATCAACAGCAGCCCTAAACTTATGTTTTGGAGGAAAACTCTTGTAAGTATAGTTGTATAGTTTTTGACATGCCAGTATTTTTTCTTTTTCTTTTTTGTCCCTTGGTTGAATTAAAGATTCTAACTGACACACATCAAATGCTATTTATTTATTGTTTTTCTTTTCAAAAAACATCTTACAGCTTACCTCTCATCATTGATAATAACTTCACCTCACAGGAAAGTTGTTAACCCTGGTCATCCTGTAACGTTTGAGTCTACCATCCACACCTTTCTACTCTCCCGGAGTACTCAAAGCGCTCCATACAACATGTCACATTCACACAAGCACTGGCTTCTATGCTTTTAAGTAAAAATTGCTCCGTGTGTGCGCACTGCTGAGAAAAGACAGTGGCAGCAACTACCATTCACACACATTCATACTCTGATATGAATGTGTGTGTGTATGAACTTAATATCTTGCCCAAGGATATTTGGCATGCAGACTAGGGGGAGTCAGGGATCGAATCACCAGCCTTGCGATCAGTGGATGACCTGCACCAGTGGATGACCTGCTCTACCTCCTGATCTGCTGCCGCCCCATCTAAATGCCTTTGATTATCTAACTGATTAAGCAATTTTAAGGACACATAGTTGCACATAATCCAAATTCCTTGACACACAACCCCCTCAAGGCCCTCAAATGTCAGAATGTAATCCCTTACAATCTTTCTCTCATGCCCACTTGGGGTCTTCAAAGTGTGACGCAGCTTTGAAGGTAAATGTCAAAATACCCCAACATCCTCACTCCTTTCCTAGTTATAAGTCAGTCTTAGGCCTCAGTAACAGTAGAGTAAAAATAGAATTCCAGTGTCTGTACAACCAGGACAAGCTGGTGGTTAGCACGTGAACATAAGCTGTCACTTCTCTTAAGAAAAATGCATTGTGTTCTTTAACTACTTGTCAGAAAGTAATGCTAAGAGCAAAGTAATGCTAAAGTGTGCTTTCAGCTTTAACATCATCCTGGGGATTCGCTAGCTTTGTGTTAGCATTTCTTCTGTGCAGATGTTTGCAAGGAGCCGAAGTTGTGTTAGCAGCATAATATGTTTCTGATGTGTACACTGTTTCCATTATTGTCCTCCTTCCTCATGCAAACTAAAAAGGAAGAAAAAAAGCCTGTTGTTTGATTTTTTTTCTTTCTGAAGATAACTGAAAAAATTAACTGTAACTGTAATTACAGATTTTGGTGCAGTAATGTGTTATATTACTCCGCTACCGAAGAATGTTATGTGATAACAGTAACATGTTATTTTGGAACGTGTTACACCCAACGGTGCTAATGAGTCACACAAATATGAGTTACCAAGGTTTAAAAAGCATGAAACTACCCTAAATTTAACTCCAAAAAGTATGTCTTATTGTGGGCCTTATATGTGTGTGATTGTTGCTACTAGGAGTGTTTTATATCTGTATTTATTTGTAATGCAAAACAGAGATGTCATCTGCATAAAATGTGCAATTGGCACAGCTATATGGCTCAAACTTCTGAGTGCAGCTCCAAAACCTTGGCTCTGTCCTGTCACTCTTTATTCAGTCCTTACTGTGAGTGTTTGCTCCATGTATTCCTGTTCTGCAGTAACACTGGGATTTTACTGAGGCAGAACAGATGTAAACTGAATATAATCAACAAATATGATCAAGCACTGGAGGGAGGACAAAAATCCATTTGCAAGCGTATACAAGGCCACATCTCGGTTTCCTTTTTAGTGGGTTTCAGTGATTCAGGCTTTTAGTCACATTTCTACACAGAGATCAGTACACAGTGAATGCTGCCTCTGTCTTTTCTCAGCAGTGCGCACACAGGGAGCAGCGTTTATGTTTCTTTGTTTCTAATAGAACTGTGTTAGTGTGTCAGCTCAATGTTAGGGTTAGGATCATTAAATTGCTCAGTCGTGTTGCAGTTTTATACCTCTCTTCTTCTGCTAACTCGATGCATCAAAGTCAGCTTGAAGGTATCCAGACTTGCTCCAGGCTCCCTCCCTCCAGATGACAGATGCCTCTAAGCTGCCATCTGTGCTACGCTAACCCTGTACATTTTGTTTTTATGAAATTATACTCCAAAGTCTTGCCAATCAGGGAACTTTGATAATGATCATTTGAACTCACATTGTCCAAAATTCAGGATTAGGTTAGCATTAGGATTTAGACCTATGATATGAAGTGAGGTTTCTGTGTCAGCACTGCCATGGACATAAAGAAAAATGACTGACAGCTACTTTTAAGGCATACAGCAGATCTGAGCACATTACATTTTCTCTCCTGATTATAAAACAAATGAGGTCTCTGATTTTGAAGATGTGATGTGGGGGGCGGTGGGCATAGTTTAGATTGGCAACATGGAGAGTGCGATAATAAGCTTGTCAAACTGATAGTGTCTGTGTGGGTGTTTGAAATTTCACATATATAATTGACCTATCAATAGACTGTTATCCCATGACAGGAAGCTATTTAAACTGAGAATTCTGTCTGCTGCATAGCGTCTTTTAATAGCGCCGCTTAGGGCATGCCCAAGTAATTCATTTGCAGTGGCAAACCGTGAGAGTTTTTAGGCTTACTGTGATGGTTGATGGTGTTGATGAGCCGGATTCCGACGTGGGCATGGTTATATGTCACTAAAACGATGTCGAACAGTTCTTCACTTTGGGGGTACAGCTCTCGCAGATGAGCGTTGACCGCCTCCAGAGCCTGTCAAGATAGAGAAACAGTCAGCTGAGAAAATCAAGACACAAAAAAATTAAAGAATTTAAAAAATAACTTCTGCATGTGCTCGTGTGCCGTTAACCTTGACAAAGGGGAAAGCAGGCCCAGGGGCAAAGGGTTCGTTCTCATGTTCGATTTGGTATCTCAGATATTCCTCCACACCTTTCTGGTCAAACACCTTTTGCTCCTGCTCAGTCCGGAAGAGGACCCGAGAGGAAACAGCTACAGTCACTGCGTTCTCTGGCTTCGGCTGCAGAAAACAAAGTCATGGTGGACAATGGAACAATAAAGATGAACAACAAAAGAGAACACCAGTAAATAGTAATGATAAGGTTATAAGTGATTAATGGGAAACACACAGAGGAATGTGTGACCCAGTTTTTCAGAACTGACACTGAACGTACACTGTACTAATATTCTTTATTGTTAAATAAATTGCCCATTAATAAAGAGTGTGTGCTGTTTTGGTCTATTATTGTTACCTTCACATCACTGTGTTAAATGCTATGTGTGTTAACTTCTTTGAATGCCATTACATTACAGGGATCATTTCCAGTTATAGACAGTGAAGGCTATGTATTTTCAGAAACTCAACTATGTATTATAACAAAAATTGTTTACAGTTAGGTGCACATGTATTTGGACGATGACACAGTTTTTGGTGTTGGTTTGACAAAAGCTGCTGCATTAACTGTTTATGGATTAAAGCCATTTTCAGAGGTGAAAAGTAATCAGACAATTCACTGACAAACAGTTTCATGACTGTTGAATTAAAGCTGGAAGTCTTCACTTCAATCACACTGTGACTGTTTGACTTTATGGAACTGTCACTTTATGTTTTTTAAGAATATAGATGAAATAATGTGCCATCTTGGGTGAATTTTAGAGCTGTTTGATTTTAAAGCTGTTTGATATTATAATGTAATTTCATAGAATATGAGAGTATCTAGTTGACAAAATCCATTTATAACAGAAAAACTACAAACTGCAGTTAAACTAAACACAGTCCATAATCGCTGTTGCTTTTATGAAAAAGCAACAGTGATTATGCACATAACAAGTTAAACTAATAAT
>VOQK01029527.1:4611-14677 GCA_015052645.1 Benitochromis conjunctus | reverse complement strand
ATAATGACTTAATGCCACTGAGTATATGTAAAAGTGGATGTGTTGGTTTATAATCTCTCCTTTGAAAACCTCAAGCTTTGGCTGTCACCATCTTGAGCGAGAAGTGGATCTGACTGAGAAATCAGGTAGAGTACATACCAACTGTATAAGGGTTAAGCAACTTCTGTTAAATAAGTGGGCGGTTAAACTTTTGAACTCTCAGTTTTGAGCCAAGTGATCGAAATGTGTACCAATAAGAGCACAGGATACGGGTGATTCACATACGACATGGCAATTAATGCATTAGAGGGTTACCTAGGCTACCAGAGCCTGGTATGTCCACTAATGACAAAATAGCTTTAACACGAAGCTTGGTGAGCGAATCACTTCCTGTGTGGACAGAGCTATGTCCATCTCTCATATACAGTCTTTCAGTATCCCTTCAGTCTTGTGTGGCTGTAGTAATTATGAAAATATTGCAAAGATCACATTTAGAATTGTGCAGAAGCAAGTGAAAAGTACAAAACATTATATATAATAATAAAACTATAAAAGATATATCTACCATGGGACACAATACAATATTACGGAGAAGTGGTAAACACACACCTCCTGAATCTTAATCTTACAAGCTCCATCCTATGTTTACCCTCTAGAATTAAAAGAAACACAGTTCATCCCTGAACTGTCAACAAGAAGCAAGCCTGTCCTTGAGCACCTCTGTAGGGCCAAATAATCTAGCTCCTAATAGATTTTTAGACATTTAATTTGGTAAATATATAAAAAGAAAAAAAAAACCCATGACATTAATTATGACCAAAGCAAAGACCAGTATTTGTTTCTACTGTTTGTTAATTTTCCATATTTTTGTGACTGTTAGTGACATGTCTGTTAATGTAACCACGGTGACAAAGGTCTAAATCATAAATCCTAAAGTGTTTTTTGTGCCTCAAACACATGAAAAAGTCTAACAAGAAAATTGCACTGCTCACGAGCTCCGTGGATAAACAGGCTTTACATCAAGCTTAAAAAAGATAGACGAACAATTAGTGTGTAAGTAGACGTTGAGGGAAAATGCACAAATGCATCGATTTAATTTGCCTCTGAAATAAAAAGTATGTTCTAGTAATGTTCTTGAATACAAATCCACTCGCCAAGCCATCAGAGAAACCTAATTTCTCCCTAGCAACCCATAGTTACCAGGGTGCAACCTGACACCTGACCGGTGTCTAAGCCTGTGTGAGAGGGGCTTCAATCATCGGTTTCACAGGGACTACCAGTCATCTCCTCTTGAACCTAGTCAGGTATTACTCCTTTTACTTTTACTGGAAGTCACCATTTGGAGCCTAATGGTTGAGCCACAGTAAAGTAAAACATCCTTATGACGTAAGACCTGGTTCCTGTCCTCAAAGAAACCTTTTCAAAGGTAACGACTGCAAGTTCCCCACATGTGGTCATAATAATTTAATTTGTGTGGAATCTTAATGTTTTCACTAGCATGACTGTGAAAAATGTCAAAACTTCAGAATACAATGTCAACACTCTCGTGCTGTTTCCTTTTCAGATTCTATACATTTAAAAGAAGAAAACAAACATTTTACATTTCACTAAACAATAGGGAGGTCTATTTTAACGAGTCAGCGTACGTAGAGTTCTTTGGAGCTGTCTGTACATGTGTGTTTAGTTTCCATGATCTCAGATGAACTGCTAGATGGCGCACTGGTATCATATTGTGCTCATGTTGCCCAATGTGTGTGTTTACACTCAGGCCTGTGTGTTTAGGGGTCGGGGGGTGGGCTGCATTCCTCCTGGGGTAGCTTTCATTAATTGCTCACAGTGGGCAGAGGAACTCGTGCCTGTGTGGTGGGAAGAGTGGGGTGAAGGGTGGGAAGAGTGGGGTGAAGGGGCAAAGCGTTTCAGCCAGTGCAAAGAACACTAACGTGCCAGTGAAAGTGTGTCATGTGACACTGCGTAAATGCGTGTGAGTCTGCAGTCTTTGTTGCGTATGGGTCTTTTAATTTACTGTTCTGATGCAGTATTGATTAAAGCCAATGCTAATCATTTTACAGTATATTTACTGTTATTTACACTGTTGTGATCTTCAGCTGTCTTCAGTGTGTCTAAAATTGTGCTTGTGAGTCAGTATGTTTCCACATGGATGACCGAGTGCTTGGATTCAGCGTATTGAGATGTTTGCTCGTTTGCATCTCAGCCTTGACGCTTGTGTGCTTGCAAATAGGCCACAAGCCGACATGTGCGCCGTGCCATTGTTACCGCATTTAGCCTCTTTTCCATCACAACCCTGCTGCCTGCTGACCCGTCACCTACTTACCTGTTAACACACACATCAGCTGGCCTGGCTTAATCCCACATGGGAGTCAGATTAGAGGATAGATTTGATGAAAAACTATTTAATTTAGACAGTTTCTCTATTTCTGTGTCCACTGAACTGAAAACATGTTTTACATACATGCACGTGCATGCATATCACACAAAAATATGATTGTTTTGAATTTAGTTGTAATGCATTTCTAAGCCACATATGTTTCGGTATATGAAACATCAACACAGACTGCAAAACACAATGAATTTGATGATAGAGGAATTGCACGACTCTAAACATTTTCCTATGGCAGCGTATACAAGCACGGGCATACGAGTCCACGAGTCCTGAAGATTGTAGCCTGTCCCAGTAAAACTAAACCAGGAAGACATTCAGACGTGCAAGAGTGGAGTGATAGTTCAAATAAAACTAGATTTTAACGTGTGGAGCATTACTTTAAAGAAGAAAAGTAAGGAAATCTGTTTTATGTTTTAGTCAAAATGAAATGTATCTTTGTGAAGCATCAATTTGGCAAATGTCTTTAAAAAAATAGCCATTTAGAAGAAAGTTGGCTTACAGGGAGGGAGAGGAGCTAAAATAGCATGTTACACATGGTAGATAAACTGAGGGGCTAAATAAAGATTCTTTTGAACTGTGAATCATGCGACACTACTCTAGTAAACTCCAGAATACAAAAATGAAGCTGGAAATAAGCAGAGTGGTCCGCCTGTAATAGATCCACCCTGTGTAGGATTTATTTATTTACATGTACAGACAGAGCTCCGGAGAACTCTGCATTCGCTGACTCGTTCAAATAGACCTCCCTATTATTTAGTGAAATATTAAATCTTTGTTTTCTTCTTTTAAATGTATAGAATCTGAAAAGGATGAGGAAACAGGACGAGAGTGTTGACATTGTATTCTGAAGGTTTGACATTTTTCACCTTTATTCAAGGGGTTTAAACAAGAGGTTTGCATTAAATAATACTTGGATGAAAATCTTTTGCACTCTATCAGAAGTGTGGAACCCAGGGACGTTACCAAATGCTGTGTTTCTTCCACTGAGATGCTCTGCCAGGCCTGAACACACATTCGACAGCTGCTTGTTTCTGGGTCTCCCTGCCTTCATTTTTTTCCACAGCAACTGAGAAACAGCTTCTACTAGAGTCCCATCAGATGCCCTGGAAATTGAAAACTATCCCATTTGTTTCCTCTTGGGGGTTTTTTCAGTATGCTTTGGATCATTCGTTCTGCAAAGTGCTGTCTGATCAGTTTAACAGCAGTTGGCTAAGTCTAAACCGAGAGTATTGGCCTGTCAGAATGTATCCTGTTCTCATATAAACACTAATGGCCTGGTTCAACTGGCAACCATATGTGCCCATGCCAAAACACTCCCACCACCATGTTTGGGATACTTCTCTCTTTCCGTCATTCTGGTACAGGTTCATCTTAGTTTTATGTGTCTGACATTGTTTTCAGACCTGTGCAGGTTCTTTTAGATGGTTTCTGGCAAAGTCTAACCTGGCCTTCTTCTTATTGTGTAACCAGTGGTGTGCACCTTCTTGTAAACCCTTTGTATTTCCATTCATGACAGTGATTCTTGACTCTAAACTTTTCTTAGAGTGTTTCCTCAGCCTAATAATGGGGTCCCGCACTTTGGCCTCTTATTTAAAATTGCATTTTAAAGCTTTAAAATGCAAATTCAACACTTCTTTATTTATCATATAAATTACAAGGGAAAGATGGCCACAAAACTGCTTGTCAGTCAATAATCTACATTTTTTGAGCCTCTGAAAATGAGGGACTATGTATAGAGATGATACCTATTCTTACACAGGTGCATAGATTTTGTTAAACCCCTTGAAATAAAGCTGAAAGTCTGCACTTCAATCACATGTTGTTTGATGTAAAAATCTAGTGTGGAGGTTTGCAGAGGTAACGCAGAGGTAAAAAAGAAAATCATGTCTTTGGCCAAATTATAGACCTAACTGTAACTAATAATAGTATTTCTTATAACATATTCTTTTTTTTATCATGTTCATATCTCTCTGTTTTGTTGGTTAGCGTTGGATGTAGCACAATCAGATTAGCAGATGCCAGCGCAAGTTGTTGTCATCTCGAGAAGTTGTAAACACGAGAATCTTTCCCATCGTTACCTCTGATGTAACACAAATGCCCACTGGGAGATGGTGTTAATTAAAGGCCACCCAAAGAATAAATATTGAATCATCTACAATATTAGATCATTACTTTTTTTTTTCCAAACAAATGCAGTTCTTAACAGTGAGCCACACATGATACTGTTGAGAAAGGCTCGGTTCCAAGGCTGGATGTTTAGTTATTGGCGTAGTTACAAATGTCAGTCGGTTTGTGATTTGCTGAAGCAAAGAAAAAGCTTCATGTGCGCCGTGAGAGTTGCTTTAGAGCCTGCGGGAGAGGGCGTCATCTAAAAACTGCTACATGCAGTGTAGTGAAGGGTCAGTATGAGACTGTATATTCCTTCATTGACTCGATCCAGCCAGTGGCAGCCAATACAGACGTGAAGAATGGATCGACATGACAGCACACGTGATGATGCATTAGGTCAGGCCGTTGGTTAGTAGAGTGGGAGTATCCGTGATCATGCAGGCACATCAACAGCCATCACAGGAGGTTCAAACAGGGTGAAAGGTGTGGCACTGACGGTCGTTAAGGAGCACTCGACACCAACTTTCAACCGGGACATACTTACGAAGAACACGGCTCCCTCCACCTTCCGGGCTCGTCTCCCTGTCACCTTAGCAGAATAACAGTTTGATTTTATTCATCACAAAGGTCTTTTTCAGCATCTCAATATTTCCTTTTAACAGTGTCCTGCTATGCCTGACACATAATTCTACATATTTCTAAAAGCTATGGAGACAAATGAGTGTACATTACATGTCTGATAACGTGTGAAATGATGATTAACGTGCAAAATGCTCAGTCAGTTTCCCAGGTGTACCAGACCTTTGGTACACGGTTTACTCTATGAATAACATGTCACACAGTCTGAGAGTGATCCCAGAGCAAGACTCCAGTGCTTCGCTGTGATTTGATACCAGTAGTGTTAACTGCCTGCCCTCTCTCAGCAGCCCAGTCATATGGCTCCTCTGCACTGGGGACTGAGAATAACTATAATCACTTCCAACCCACTAATACCTGTGATGGCAGAGGCAAGTGTGTAAATAAAGTTGATGGTGATTTAAAAAAGAAAAAAAAAGAAAGAAAATCCTCAGTGTGTTTCTGAAGTAGCACTCAGCTTCCCCCTCTATATTTTAATCCTGTTAGAGCTTCCCAGATCAGCAGGGCTGGTATCCATGAGTCATGTGTTATTTACATATTACAGACTGAGAGACATCTCTTCTACCCATGAGGAGCAGGGGTGGGGAATGAAAAGAGGTGAAAGGGATTTCCAGGAAGACCAGGAGAAGGGGCGGCGGTGGGAAAATGAAAGCAGTGAGAGTGTGAGCAGAGACTGGCAGGGTGGGTGAGGCGATGAGCAGCAGAGGGGGGCAGATATTTATAGATAAGGTAAAGGCCAGTGATGATGCAGTCTGTTCCAGCACCGGCAGATATGGTAACACAGGAGAGTGACTGGACACTGCCAGAAACAGCAATGCCAACACGGGGTTTAGTCTAAAAATCTGAAAATTATGCATCATGAAATAACGTGCACAGTATTTTTTTAGTGTTTGTGTGGTTTTTATACCGGACTCAGTAATTCGGGTATGATAGTTGAAAGTTTGACAGTGCAATTACTCATTTATGATTTCTTTTGATCTTGTCTAAGATATAAGTGAAAAGGAGGCTTACAGGAAGTCACAGGAGACAGTGACACAGACCAGCCTGGTATCACTGAGTACGGTTATAAATAACACACACGTTCTTTTATGTGTCGTCACTACACATTTTTTGAGTCATTTTGCATCATTAATGTCACCCAACCTCTGACCACAAGCCTAATTTTGATCTTTTAACATAGCGGTGTCAAACACATGGCTCTGGGAAAAAATCTGACCAACCAAAAGGTCCAGTTTATCTCCATTAACGACTTTGCACAGAGCAAAAATTACAAAGGAGGGCACAGATGTTGGACTTTTTACACTATTTTGCACATTTGGTAAGTTCGTAAGAATGGATTACATCCTTAGAATAAAGTCCAAACTGCTAATTTACTCAGTTTTACAGCCTGCTTGCTGACAGACGACACCAAACTGTGGTCGTTGAGCCCAAGAAGCTGTATTCATATACCGCAGTAGCATTTCTTTATAAGACAGTCACTGAATGTGGAAAAACTATGATGTATGGTTGAAGCTGAACTTACTTGCCAAAAACCATTTAGCCATCAGTTTGCTAGTTTGGATGTTTTTGTTATTTTGATTTTTAATGTGAACATTGTCAGAATGTGCTTAAACATCTTTACAGTAAAAAGGAACAATTTTAAAGTACTTTATTTAAAAAAAACAAGAACAACAAAAAGTTTATTAAGCTATACTTTTACTGGTAACTAGTAAGATATAATTGGATTGTGTGTTTCCCACAAACTAAAATGAGTCTGACCCTGCTTTGAGTTATTACCTGCTTCTGTTTCAGCATAGATATAATGAAAAGGTCTCTCAGTGCTATTTGGTTACACTTCTCAGACCATTTAAATTAATTAATTAATCATTTCAAAGTGACAAAGTAACATGACTAAAAGTGCACAACTAAAACCCTTTGTTTGTCCTCCTATATATTTTCATTTCATTACATTTGATTACTTATCATACCATCCGATGGAAAACGAGATCAAAACCAGATGGTGATTTCTTTTGTTCAACTAAAAAGTTCATCCATTGACATAAAACCAGTGTAATCTATTCAGTGCAGATGCTATGATGAATAATCACATGCAGTTTTCTCTAATGCTGTTATGTAGGTACGTGCACTTTCAGATGAATGCATTACACAGTAATACGATGCGGTAATATTTAGACTGATAGCTAAGTGCTATCATTGGGACACACGGTGATGCATGTTTACAGTCCGAAAATACACCGATATGTGGCCGCGTTAATCTTCGAGCAGCACAGATTACTCAGCTTTTAGACACTTTTAGCCCAATTCCTTTCACTTTAACTTGTATTTCTCGTGAATACATAACTCACTCTTTAATGTTTTCTTCCTGCCCTTATTTTTCTAACGGTACGAGCTTACAAAACGCATTTTTAGTTACATTACAATAATGCCCTCTCAGAGTCACTCGGATTAGTTTAGCAGCCTGTTCCGTGATTCCCTGGAAATGATACAGTATGTTCTGTTCAATATCCTGCAACGCTATAAACAGAATCAAAACCTTTGCAAGGGAGTGTGATCTGATCCCTTTTAATTGTAAGCCAAGATCCAAGCTAAACATTTACAAACTGGGGTTTTAATCTTGATAGTTTATATAAGTCAGGGCTGTGGACCTAGTCATCAAGTAAAGCTGCAGTCTGGACAAGCAAACTTTGTAATATACTGGAATTACTCACTAAGAGATTAAAGCAAATGACTTCTGTCTGTCTGTGTGCTTTCACTGCAGTACATTTGTTTAAATCTATTATATAAAACCTCCTATTGACATCTACCAGGTCATCATCAACCCATCTAGGATTAGGGTGAGAGGTAGGGTTCATCCCTTTTTATAAAATGTAGGGAGTTGAATTCCCAAATGGAAAAGCTTTAAACAGAACAACTCTAATGAAGTGTAAGAGATTTACTTTGATAGGTCGTATCTTCTAGTTCCTTAAAATGTGCCTATTTAGCAGTGGCAACTGTCTAGATTTATTTTGAAATACATCATTACAAAGCATTGTGTGTATTGCTGTCATTAAATCTTGTGTAAATGAGCCTGCACACCCAAGTCCAGCGAGTGATCATTATTATCAGCTTGCCTGCCCAGCTGCTAAACTCTGACTCGGTCATGAATGAATTGGAAAAAAAACCAAAACTGATATCTTCTGTGTCTGCCAAATGAAATAAGACTCTGAACTCATAGTCTGTGGACCCAAAAACACACCCAGACTCACAGTTTGCCTGACCGCTCCTGATTCCCAGTCCACCCTTTTTATGAGGTGTGCTTAAAACCGCACGTGGGCAATGTCAACAGCTGACTCGAGAGAATAAACCGTGCTGGGTGGGGGGGGAGAAACAGGGTGGTGAGACGGAAGATGATGGTTGTTTGGTTCCCTGTGATTGTCTCAACTGGCAAGGCCGTTGCCCTCCAGTGATCTGGAAAAATTACATAATAAAAGTGGGACACATGCAGTTCTGGGTGGAGAGTGAGACTTACTGGCTTCGGCTTGGCTGTGAGGCCCAGGTGGTCTTTGTCAAACTCTCTTTCCCCCTCCCATGATCCTCCGCTGTCGCCGTTGGACGAAGGGGCAACTTTGAGCTCCGCGACCTGTCCACTCATCACCTGCACAGGCTCCAGACTCATTTTCACCATAGAGGATCCCTCTGTCTGCACTCCCAAAGCTATCCAGACTACTCTACCTCGGGTAAAGACACTGTCCTCCCCTCAGGCGAAAAATAAATAAATAAATAAAAAATTTTAAAAATCCAATCAAACACAGAATATGTCCCACCTCAGTCTGTAGCATTTACGGAGCTTCTTCTGTCACGTTCATTGGTGATTGGCTTACTAAAGTGGTTTGCTGGTGTTGCACCTGCCCTGAAAGTAGTCCAAGTGTGAAGAGCAAAAGTGTTGACTCTTCACTTGTCTGTATCCCTTGTTCCCCCCACCCCTTCAAGACAATTATTGCTCCTTGCATCCACTTCCACAGGACATTAAATACTCATTCACAACCATGCTCGCACACACAGCTCCTCTGTTACAGCATACATGCACACACGCGTTGTCACACATACAGTCTGTCCTCGGTAAGTATGTGGCGGGCTGTGCAGCGATCCATCTGCTGCTACCTCTCTGCCTGACTCTATCCCCTCGCTGCCCTCTCCCTCCCTTTCCCCTTCCTCTCTGTCCCATTCAATCACTCTCTCGGCTCCCTGGTGTTATTCGTTCCCCTCCTGCTGACCAATCACAGCCTTGCTTCCTTATTCAGCGCGGCCCCTCTTCTACACCCCCCTCCCCGCCACCAACACCGTCCCTCCTGTGTTGACGATGCAGTTTGCCCCAGAGGCTCATGGGATGTTCAGGCACACGGTAAGTACACAGCAAAAAATAGCCTTAGTGATGAGCCATTTTATCTCGAGGCAAACCAGCCTGTTTTTTGTTGGGGGGGGGGGGCTTACCACGTGACCTGATTGGTGAAGGCAAGTCAGGCGAAAGACTGGACAAATCATTAGAGAAAAAACTGGAACTGTCATATTATAATGTCAGCTAACTCTGTGTTTTTCGAAAAATGTAAACAGATTTCAACTATTTAAACAAAAAATGCTCGACTACTGACTGTGGGTGAGTATAACAGGCGGCGAGGGAGGGGGTATAAAGGGAGTGGGGATAGATTAGCCTAAAGGTAGCACATAATGGATGTAACCTTCATTTAAACCAAGGTTGTGCACTGAGTACAACAGGGGCCCATTAGTGGCCGTACTCCCAGCCCAGCATCGGGTTCAGTCCTGCTGTGGTTTGTTGCTGTATCTACACACACACACAATTTTCAAGTTCATAAATGTTTTAGGCCAAATTTATAACAACAACAACTAAAGTATACATGTTTTAACTTTGATTTAGAAAAAGCCTATCCTTTTTTTTTTTTGCAT
>VOQK01029526.1:11627-22352 GCA_015052645.1 Benitochromis conjunctus | reverse complement strand
CTTTGGCACTGGGATGATGGTGGTGGACTTGAAGCACGCTGGGACGATCATCTGGCTCAGCGATGAGTTGAAAATGTCTGTGAAGACATCGGCCAGCTGATCAGCGCAGTTCTCAGCACGCAACCTGGGATGTTGCCTGGTCCAGCAGCTTTCCATGGGTTGACCTTGGTGAAAGTTCTCCTCACGTTGGTTGCAGGCAGAAAGATGGTCTGGTTGGTGGTGGGGGGCGTGGCTTTCTTTGCTGGTGTGTTGTTCAGTGCATCAAACCGTGCGTAGAACTTGTTCAGCTCCTCAGGAAGAGTGGTATCTCCAGTGGATCAAAGCTGTTTTGTTGGCATGTGGAAGCGCTCCTGATGGGTGATTTTAATATTGTGGTTTAATGGTCTATGAATTTTAATTTATTTTTGAAAATCAGACAAACTGTCATCAATATTTTTTTGAAAACTCAGAAAGAGTGTCTCCTAAAATACTGATAGCTAATGGAAATCCAAAACACAGAAATGAGTCATAAGTGACTCCTTATATTTATTTATAAGGAG
Organism: Benitochromis conjunctus; assembly: GCA_015052645.1. Taxonomy (NCBI): domain Eukaryota; kingdom Metazoa; phylum Chordata; class Actinopteri; order Cichliformes; family Cichlidae; genus Benitochromis; species Benitochromis conjunctus. The sequence continues at coordinate 21,813 of VOQK01029526.1, read as the reverse complement.
TCATAAGTAATAAATGGAAATGGCTGGGAACATCACTACATTACAGTGTTAAAATAATCCAATAATACCTCTTTTCAATGTGTGTGTTCCCGCACTAACTTTTAACATGTGGCAAATGTCATGAAGTAAAAAGCAGGATGAGACTTATTTTTCTTACTTAGAATTATAGCTGAAGTAAAGCTTCCTTGACCATTTAGATAGCTATAATAAACACTGTTCCGTTAATATTATAATTGTATACTCTTTCTTATTTTTTTTTATTAAAAAATGTTTGATATAACTACATACAAAGAACTAGCACCCATACTTTTCTCTGAGACACACATATACACTCAGTGTGTTTTTCTCATTTAAGATGCCTCGGGGAGCGAATAAGTGCCAGGCGGTACCAGTCCACTGTCGACTGCTCTCGCCAAGGCCTGACAAACAGGGGCTCAGGCTGGCAGGATGCCCCCTGCCCCCTCTTGCAGCACTCAGGCCACAGGCAGCTGACAGAAAAAGCAGCCAAAAGATCAACAGTTGCTGTGACTTTGGTTGAGTGACTGGCCAGGCTGCTGCACGCCACCGAGCACACACTCAGGGCACCTGACCCTGAGTAAACTGACAAATGCCGAACGTTTGGGTGTGCCTGCAGAGTGATGTGCCCCTGAGGGTTTGATGACCTTACTGCACTGGGCACCCAGACACATACATTGTGCACAACTACAGGTATTATTTTAACATTTTTTTCCCCCTTGTCTTTCTTTCAAGCTCTCAAACAACTACTATCCCACTTGCAATCTCCCACACAGTAATCATCATGGAGCAAATCTAATGATCCTTGCATCAGGGAAAGAGTGCTGTAATTTCTGCCTGATTACCATGTTTATGTGACTGGATGCTGTTTTACAGTGCGCGATACTTAAACAAGTGCTTGAAATTAATGTCTGGTTTGTTACTTTTAGCAAAGAAAAAGTACACTCGCTTCATTAGATTTCTCTGAACTGCCTCCACATTTTGTATTCATAGGCCTTGGCACAGAAACTCATAAACACACACAAGCATATGGCACACTAACTATACATTACAGCCTTTCGATGTAAAGTACAGTCGTCAGACATATTTAACTCATCTTGACAAGGATGTTAATTTTCCTGAAAGCAGGGATGGATTCCAGTGACCTTCCCTGTCGACGTCCCTAATTCCCTCCAAAATGCCCAGCTGTTGCCACAGTAGACAGCTGCTTTGGGGGCAGAAGGAATCTCAGCTGTTGAGGGGAGCTGTGCAAAAAGGTTGGTGGATTTTGGGGTTTGTATTCCCCCAAACTCCACTCACTGCCCTGCGTGAAGCTGGATGAAAAAATGCTGACAGACAGGGAATTGAGGGACAGAAAGCAGAGGCTACAGCTGTCCGTGTGTTTACAACCAAACTGCTAAAGACTTCTGAGCTGAGGGTCAAATTAAGAGACGTCCCCAAATAATCTGTGCACTATAATTAAGCTTGTTTGGAAATTCAAAAATAAAGAAAGGAGGAGATTCATTTGTCATTTTAGCAGCAAAGGTTTACCACAGTTAATATCAAAACCACTTGGGGATCAACTGATTTCCAAACGCAGTGATTTCAATACACTGACCCTCTTATACACGTGACTCATAATCTGCTTAATGCTCTGTTTCTTTCTGGATTGATTTTCAATTTTAACTTGCATATCTAAAATGTAACTTCCTCTGTGGAAATTCAGCCTGATATTACAATTACGGACACACACTGAAAAGCTGAGGGGATAATGAGAGCTCACTTTGACTCCCTGATGTGGGCATCAAATAATGTCTCTGGGCTATGTTCGCCATTAATAGACTAATGAGCATGGACAGTCTGGAAAATGAACAGAAAGAAAACTGCTGCGTAAGGAAAAACTATTATATGAATTAGAAAGGGCATGGGCCAGTTCAAAGAGGATCAATTGACCATCATTTAGCATTCTTGATCATGAAGGTAACTGAAAAACCTACTGTAGTTTGGACAGAAGCAACCAGTAGTACTGATATATAATCCAGACTCATGCAACAGTAGCACCTCTTTTTATTTTACTCCTAATAATGATCTAATCTAGTCATTTCTCAGTTTCTAAAACTCATAAATTTTAGTCAATCATATTCATTTTCTAGAAATCAGAGTATCAAGTGCAACTGTAACAGGTTTGAGTTTTAAGCGCTGTGACTTTGTTTTGTATTGCTATACCTCCCTCATGTGGCTCAATGTTGAAATCACAAGACAAGGCTGTTCCACAGGTGGCTGGCGTGCTTCAGCTGTTTTTCTTTTGATTGTATTCATGTGTAAGCAAACTTTAAAAAACATATTTGTACTGTCCTGCAGCCACACACCATGCACACACACACAGACATACATACATACCAGCTACAAAAACACTTATTAGCAAATTATCAGTATAATACATGGAAATGTTGGTGCACTCACCTGAAAACGGCTTCTGTAACACAAAGTAGGGGAAGCTTATTACTAAAAAAGCAAAACTAGCTGGTTTAAAGGCACTTTTGTTCCGCAGTATAATGCAAATTATTATGAGGCTTTACAACATATCACCTTTATTACATAAAAATCAGACTGCTGACAGAGAAATGTCTGAATGCTCTGTACTGTAGCACACACTGACCTAAACTTCTGCACATATCAGGGTTTCATTGAACGCGTTCGTTTTAGGTGGAAGAATTCATTGCACACAAATCTGTTTGTTTCAATAGCAAAGCTGATTTTTTCTTCTTCGTCCTCATGCTCTTCTTTTTCAGGACCACGGAGAGCGCCCCTGACCCCCTCGATCATCATCAGCAGTCTTAATTGGAGGTTATGCGTTTGGAAGTCACGTGATTATGTTTAAACCTGAAAAGTGCCCCCCCTCCCTCTAAATCGACTTCAGCTCTGCCCCCTTCGGCTTTGCCGCTACTACGCGCAGTGCTGAAGCTGCTGTCCTGGAAAGAGCAACCTATCAAGAGCAGGAAGCGGCAGATCAACAACGGAAGCGACAGCGTTTTGCGACAAATTCACTCTCACTTTGAGTAGAAAGGTGTCGAGGAATACGCGTTCAACGCACAGGTGAAAAAAATCATCTGATTTAACTTCTTCGCTGCTCCAACTTTTCGGCCCTACCTTGCGCAGATTCCGGTTAGATTTGGTTTTTTTTGTTTGTTTGATTCTGTTGAGAATAGTTTAAAAAAAAAAAACTATAAAATCTTGAGACATGTCTCGCAAGAAGGCAGTCAAAGGCAAAGCAGCGACCAGCAGCCCGTCCGCGAGCAGCCCCGCCGGGAAGGGGACCGGGAAATCTGCGAGAGGAAGCCCGGGCATCGTTCAGATGAATGGTGTAGTCCATCCCAGCAGACCGTCCATCAGCAACAGCAGCGAGTTTTATGACATCGCTTTCAAGGTAAAGGTGCCCGCCGATGTTACTCGGTCAACCAAAGTCACGCAAAAGTCGACTGTGTTGTAGGACTTTGCATGAAAACGTGAAAGGGTGCGGTGGGGTATAATTTGCGGAACAACACACCCACGAAGGTCAAAAACTAAATATCGAGCAAATTAAATTGTGTGCGTGTGTGTGTGCGTGTGTGTGTGTGTTTTAGGCACGATACACCCGATTGTAGTCTACTTTATCCCTGCTGCTGTCGTTGTCCTGCTCAGCTTTCATTGTCTTCCGTTTTACCACCACCTTTTATCATTTAAACAGCAGCGAGCCCGCGACAGCAGCTGTGTCAATAGACGATCGATAACTCGGAGAAGGCGCGCATCGCACTACAACAGCCAACCAGCAAATCATTTGCTCCTGCCGTGCAACCGGTTAATTGCACGTTTCCCTCAGAAGCAGGTTGAGTCGTTGGTGTACTCAACCTAATGTGAGCGTACTGGGTGTGCAGAACTGCCACTTCACCTCAACACAAACACAGATTTACACCCACAGATTCCCTGTGTGTACTCCCAGCGTAGCTTCAAGGGGCCCTTGCCACCTACTCCGTGTTTTTGAAGCAGTTGTTTGATGTGAGAGCAGAGATGGCTTTGTGTTGCTTTTTTTTCCATTTGAAAGAATGGATTGTTCCACGTAAGCCACTTAAATGAAGGGCTTTTACTTCCATATTTCCAAAAGGTTGGGTTAACCTGTTCCAGTCTGGGCTCAGATGTCTAATGGTGAAAATCTCTACTGCCTGGCCTTTCTTCAGTAGCATCATATGCGGCCACACTGATTTCCTTCACCTCTGACAAGTGCTTTCTAAATTCTCTCTAATCCTTCTCTTTTGATTTCTTTTGATAATGCAGTACTAGGTTATAGTCCAACCTGTAGCTTCACGGTTAGCAGGATGCTTTCGAGAGAGTGCACTGTACCTCTATCTGATCGCGCTCTGAAAAGTAAAGTGTCATGTCATTTGCTGGGCATTGTGCCATGTTCCATATATTACTTATGGCTCTCTCTGGTCAACAATCACATTAAATATAAGAGAGACAGAGAATCCAAGCACCTTTTCTTGCACACTCCTTCAAAGGTCTGAATATGGGTGTGGCTTTTGAGGAAGGGGTCATAAAGGAAACAAGATTTTCAGAGATAAAAAGAAGTGGGAGCAACTCCTTTTTTTTAATTCGCCTTCCTGGTTCTTTCGTGTCCTCTCTGCTTCCTCTCTACGGACCTAGGAGGCGCTTTTAATTTCCATACTCCAGGTCCCAAAGTGCCTCAGCTAAACTGATAATAGTAATCACATAAAACCTTTAACCTTATCACAGCGCTGAATAAAAAGAGAAATGTACAGCTCGCTTTTCTGCAATAAAGTTAGCCGCGTACGAATGCAGCATGCACTTACAGAAAGGCTTTAAGGACATCAACTGGTCACAGCGAGGAGTCACACATTCATCCACATACACCTTCTTCCCTGGCCAAGCAACAAAATACCAGGACCGATTTAGCCGAATGATTCAGATGCGGCGATGACAAACAATCAGACGCTGATAGTTAATTAAACAAATGAGCAACAGCTCTCTCCTGTTGGTAATTATTTTAGTTATTTCTGGCATTTACTTTCGTATTTTGTGATTGGTCAGTTTAAAATCGTATCCCTCGCATGCCTCTAACTCGCTCATGCCGGTATTCCTGTGCAGGTGATGCTGGTTGGAGACTCTGGTGTGGGGAAAACCTGTCTTCTGGTCCGATTCAAAGACGGAGCTTTCCTGGCTGGCAGCTTCATCTCCACTGTGGGCATCGACTTTAGGGTGAGTTTAAATCAACAGAGACAAACATAAACCAATTCCCTGCACACATGCACTTTCATACACACTTCAGGTTGTCGTGTTTTCTAAATGGGGCCATATTCTAATGGGATTTTTTTTTTTTTTTTTTTTTTAAACAGCTATTCAGTCACTTTACATGTCCCAGAACTATGACTATCTCCCGTGTCAGATGTCTCACAAGATAAGATATTGATTTCTTAAATTAGTTCGACATGCTTTAGTTTTTTAGTCTCCCTGGGCAATCACAGTGCCTATCATGTGCCAGTTTCATGGTCTCGCATGAGCAACTATAAAGACGTTTGTCCACCTCTTCTTTTGATCACATTCAGGTGTCTGTGCATGTGACAGAAACAGGTGTCCAGGATGATACTGAGAATCATATTCTTAAAATAATTCGCTACTTTTAAAATGCTTGTTCAATTTAATGCGCATAGATTAAAATAAAAGTAGAATGAGATATATCTTTTTGCTGCATTTTCCTTTTCTTGATAGAATCTGGCAGATACGGTTGTGGTCAGAAGTTTACACACACTCGTCATCAGAATGATTGTTGTAATAATTTGGGCGCTTCTAAATGATTTGAACTGTTCTTTTTCCAGGATGGAGTAATTGTACAGCGCACATCTTTAATTACTTAAAAAAAAATACACAAGAATTGGGTTTGCAAGTTTGAATTTTGGGGGGGGATTTTCTCTAATCCACACACAAATGAAAGTATACATACAGGCTCAAATATATACACACACTCACTAATTGATGCTGAAGGTAATACAATGTCTTTTAACTTGCCAAGGCCTATTAACTTCATCGGTGATCATGATTGACTGCAACTGGTAGCTTCTCTTTACCAGCATAAAAAGGATTTGACAGCATTTATTGGACTGATACACTCAGAACAATGGGGAAAGTCCAAGCAACTCAGTGAAAAGCTAAGTAGAAAAATTGTAGATTTACATTTGGTCACAAGGACGAGACGTATGTTTGGAGGATGATTTTCATGAGGCTTTCACCAGCTGTCATGCAAGGTGGTGGTAGCATTATGCTCTGGGGCTGTTTTGCTGCCAGTGGCACTGGATCATTGCACAAAGTGGATGGAATAACAAAAAAGAAGAACTACCTCCAAATTCTTCAATTTCACTTCAAATCAACAGCTAAACGGTTGAAACTTGAGACCATCAACAAGTTTCTTGAATGGTCGTTCCAAAGCTCTGACCTCAACCCAGCAGAAATTGAATTTGTGGACTACATTTAAAATCCGGGTCTGTGATGAGAAACCAATTGGTTGAAACTGACTCTACCATTTCTGTCAAGAAGAGCATTCATGCCCATGACGAGTGACTGCAAATCAGTTCAAACTTCACATATAACTGAGAATAACGTAAAAATAAATATTTACATGTTCATGCTGAGATATTTTTTGCGTGTTTTTGGCAATTATATGCTAATTTGATTTTCATGATAGCAATACTAAATAAATAAAATAAATACAGTGGCAACAGAAGAGTGGAAAAGTTTTTCAGTGGTTTAAAAAAAAAAAATCACAACTAATTAAATTCATTGGCGATAGTTCAACAACATGACTGGGCATAAAAAACAGTTGTAGGAAGGTTTGGTTTGGTTTGCCGTTGTTACTAAACTGAAATTTGTCAATGTAAAAATGCAACAAATTGAGATATTATTATCGTCACCACTACATCTACAAATTCTTTACCATAGAAAGACAGTGCTTACAGTATATACGTTTTTTTTTTTTATCCAGAAAGTAATGTCACCAATACTATACTACTGTAAGCACTTTTTTTTTATTACAAACTTGCACACACACACACACTGCTGATCTACTAGTAGCAGCTGTGTTGCTTTCAGTCTGTATTATGTGTTTGACCTCTTCATATGTCTCTAAAATTATAGCTTTTTAGTTTTAGCTTGCTTTGCAAAATCACCCACATGATTTACATATAATTTAATTCTGTTTTTGTCGCAGGTTGCATGGCTTCCCAACTTTTTAGGAGGGAACAGGATTATAATATTACATAAATGTACAGTAGTCTAGCTGTGTGTGCGAGTATGTGTCTATGTGTGTGGTAAACTAAATATCCAACCATTGTATAGTCCTGTGTGGGCTGGACGGGTTCGTGGGTGGGTGCGCGGTTGAATTATTTACTTATGCAATGTCTCTTATAACGCTTATAGCACCATAATGCTGATGCACATTTAGGCCTCTCCAAGCAAAGAGGAGGCCTTCGTCAGCCATCTCTGTCTGCTACATTTACTGCTAATGGAGAAAAAGAAGCGGACTCATAAAGTTTAGTGCTTACTCGACTCTTTTGCCTTATTGACTTATTATTTAATCGCAGTGTGGCACAGAGCTGTATGACATAAATAATTATCTTTCAAAGCTCTCTTTGTCTTCTGCATGGTTTCAGTTCTTGAAACAGATCTTCCAGGACTCATGAGGATCGTCTACAGTTCTGTTTCTCTTATTATACTTTGTTAGTTTTTTTTATTTACATTTAAAGCACATCACCGAATGATTATAATTACATAATCGCTTAAAACTGGACACAGATATCTATGAAAACATGAACGTAAACTTTATATATTAAACAGTGACAGCAGTGAGGGGCTTATCTGTTTGTTTTTAAGATAAAAAGACCAGGGACCAGGGCTTTGTTGAGTTGGGGGGGGGGGTACTTGAAAGTCTGTGGTGTTTGTCTTCCCATGGAGAATACACAGAGAAAGGAAGAAAGACGGGGAGTGATCCTTATTTTTAGGACAGACAGTTTTGATCCCCTTTAGTTGGTGGGAAAGAGATGCAATTTGCTTCGTATGGGGATTTGATCCAGTTCTCACTTCAAAGCTCTCCAGCAAGATGCAATGTTTTCCTTTCCCCTCTTGTTTATTGCATTGTCATCTCATTTAAACCTCAACATGTTCTCGGGATTAGAATTGCAGTACCACATTGTTTGGCTTAAGATACAGTGAGTGTGAATACAAAATGTGCTGCATCTCTGCACTTGTGTTTCGCTTCAAAAATCCATGCAGGATGATTATAAAGGATTAAATTACAGATAAGAATGAAAGGTTACACCATACCTTGCTTAGTCTCATAACACAAATAGTAAGCAGACATAACTCTCTATTCCACATTTATGACAATGGTATGATATCAACCCTACCAGGTTAATAGGGTGTGGATTCAAGTCTATAGCTGCCTAATGAATCGCACCATGAAATGTTTGTGCCACAGATTTTATTGCTGGTTCCAGAAATGCGTAATTCTGTCTTTAAAATGCGTCTCTACTTTCACATCACTGTCTTGCACGTGTAAAGGTTTATTGGAACTAAAATTTTAACCAGAGAAGTTCAGTTTTCATGGTAATGAACTTTGTCTTTTGTTATAGTTGAAATGAAATGGCAAATTTGCATAAAAGTGGGACAAGTGATCACACTGAGAGTCGGTGTGTTTCCAGTTAATACAGGTGTGAATGGATCAGGACTTCAAAAGTGTGCGCGCGTGCGTGCGCGCGTGCGTGCGTGTGTGTGTAAATGGCTTTTGTTACCTAGGCCAAAATAAATTATGACTGATATTGAATGATTGTTTTCAGAAATTACACAATTGGTGCCATTACTCCATTACATGAAAAGAAATTTTGATATTTTATTTTCATACACTGTGTTGCCAAAGGTTTTTGTCTACCGTCAGACGTCAGCCCACCCTTTGCTAAAACAGCTTCTACTCTTGTGGGAGGTCTTCTGTCAGGTTGTTGTCAGGACTCAGTTCTTCAGGCCAGTCAAGTTCCTTCTCACTAAACTCATTCATTCATGTCTTTATAGACCTTGCTTTGTGCACTGGTGCAAAGTCATGTTGGAACAGTCATCCCCAAACTTTTCCCACAAACTTGGGAGCATGAAATTGTCCAAAATGTCTTTTGCTGAAGCATTTAGAGTTCCTTTCAATTGAACTAATTGTAAACAATTTTTACATTTAGCACAATGCAGTGAGACAGCACAGTTCTCCTGGCAACTGCCAAACCCAGATTCATCCATCAGATTGCCAGACAGACACGTTATTCGCCACTTCAGAGAATACATCTCCACTGCTCTAGAGTCCAATGCCAGCGTGCGTTACAGCACTGCATCTGACATTTTGCGTTGTACTTGATGACATAAGGTTTGGATGCAGCTGCTCAGCCATAGAAACCCATTCCATGAAGCTTTCTACATACTGTTCTTGAGCTAACTTGAAGGCCACATGAAGTTTGGAGGTCTGTGGTGATTGACTCTGCAGAAAGTTGGTGACCTCTGCGCCTCGGGATCTCCTGACCCTGTTCTGTGATTTTACGTGGCCTACTACTTCCTCACTGAGTTGCTGTTGTTTCCAATGAATTCCACTTTGTTACAATACATCTAACAGTTGACTGTGGAATATTTATAGCCAAGGAAATTTCACAATTGGACTTGTCACACAGTGGGATCCTATCACTGTACCACTAAGCTCCTGAGAGTGACCCATTCATTCACAAATGTTTGTAGAAGCAGTGTGCATGCCTAGGTGCTTGATTTTATAGACTATGGAAGTTACTAGAATGCCCGATTTCAGTGACAGGGATGGGTGAGTGACAGCTTTTGACAATATAGTGTATGTTAGGGATTTTCCTAACAAGCAAAACCTCCCTGGTTTAATCCTGGGAGAAGACACTTAAATTATTGCATCAGAAAGGGCATTTGGCATTAAAATCTGCTAAATTAAACAGTCTACCTAACAAGAGGCAAAACAACTAAAGAAAAAAAAATCACAGCTTAATGATCGTTTTGACTTTTTGTAATAATATTCCAAAGCAATAAGAGAGTTTTGTTAAATACTTCTGGAGACATCTCATCTTTTTCAGCTCTATTATTAAACTCCCTCTGCGCCATA
>VOQK01029526.1:1340-11607 GCA_015052645.1 Benitochromis conjunctus | reverse complement strand
CTCCCTCTGCGCCATATTCAAAACTCTAGTCTCCTTTATTGTTATATCGCTGATAAGCACGTGGAGCTCCACCTGCTTGTGACTTGAGCCCGACTAGGATGGCCATGTGCATGTAATTGCCAATATTAGGAGGTGCACAACACCAAAGTGCACAGGAATGCATGCACTGTGCACAAGGACAACAGAAGTGAGCATAAACTACCTGTATTACTATCAAGTCCATCAATCTATCACCAAACTCACAAAGCCTTTAGCATGTCAGCCTGTACATCTGTCTGTTGCAATGGGATTTTCATGCACTGAGAAACCAATATCAACTGTAATTGTTCACATCCATCATACATTAAGTTTCCTTCATTCTTCTGTCACTTTCCTCCCTGGCATCCCGTTTGGCATTTCATGCATATTCTCGCTAAAAATAATGTTTTGATTATCCTTTTAAATGCTGGAGCCTGAAGGGATGCATTTTTATTTATTTTTTTCCACGTTTAACTCAATCCCACAGTTCCAAATAGCAACAGGGAATTTATCTGAATTTAATTCAGTTTTATTTATATAATGCCAATTTACAACAACAGTTGCCTCAAGGAGCTTTATATCACAAGGTAAAATCCCTACAATATTAGAGAGAGATCCCCAACAATGAGATAATCCACTTTGAGCAAGCACTTGGCAACTGTGGGAAGGAAAAACTCTTAACCGGAAGAGCCCACTGCATTATCGGGCTCAAGAATGGGCAACCATCTGCTGTAACCAGCTGGGGGATAAGTGGAAAGTATAAAAGCTAGAGAAAGAAAACAAAAGTTAACAGAATGTATTTATAGCTTAGATAAGAAAAGTTATCTGAATGAAAAAACAAGGGGAAATAGGGAAATGATGCCAGAGAGAAAAAGAAACGCAAAATGCTCAAAAAGAAGCCATTACTCCAACAAACCTTTCTTTTATGTCTGTACTTGGAAAAACAACCTTTCCTGCGTCGTCCTCTTCACAGTCCATTTCATTTAAGGACAACAGAGAGAATTAATACTTCAGTCCTTCATTTGACAGAGTGGTTGAGAGAAGAGCATCACTTCTCACCTCTAGTAAGAGACAAGGGAGCTGCTCTCAGCTGTCAGTTATGTCTGCTGCACCCAAAGTGATAGATCTCTTATGCAACCACAGATTTCGCCTCGGCTGTGCAGTAGTTTTATTTTTCAACATGGAGAGTAGTGAAATGAGCTATAGGATGGTTATATGAAGTTTATATGGATATAGTTTGTTGTATTACATAACCTGTTCTTCTGTAACTGTGTGCTAATGTTTCCGTCTCGCCTCCTTCACGTTCTCCGAACAGCCAGAGCCCAGTTGAAGAATTCATTATTATCTCAATATTTAAAGCGATATGTTGACTCAATGTTACAGTAATATGTGTGGCAAAGTTTGGTGACTTGTGGGAGCAACACAGGTTCAACGGTTAACACATCATGTTGCATAATGCATTTACAATAAATCAGAATAACTAAAACACCACGGTACTGTCTCTGCCTTTCTACTCTACTTTCGACCGCTTCCTTATTGACAGGGCGTCGCCGAAGCAGGTAATTCAGCATGTTTGATTTGGCTGGTGTTTACGGCAGATGCTCAAGGATCTCTCGCCTGTTACGCAAATATGTAAACCACTACACTGTGGAGCCAGCTGCCCCTTACTGTATACTAATCATTATTCTTATCTGTAAATGTTCTCTAATAGCCTCCTCCACTATCTTTTCGGCTTGCCTACAGACGTCACCTGGCACTTTCTCACTCGTACTAATGAACCTCAGACTCATGTGTGTGTCAGGAGTTTCATACCTCACTGATGACGGAGAAGTATGTAAACATTAAAGCTTCCATTTTTAAGTGCAGCAGGCGTGATTCACACATTCACCAGGGAGCCCCATTGATTCATATTTCACTTTCCGCTGATGTTATTTGTGGTAGTACTTAATATGTGCAACATATGGGGGTGGGGTTTAAGATGCAGGCAAACTGCAGAGACTTCCTACTACTGTTGTAAAGACAGTAAGAAGTGTGCTCACTTTAATCTAAGTTAATGTGGATAATGGAGAAATTTTTGTAATTGAATGATTTCTTACAAAAGCTGGCATAGTCATTAGCTTACACTGTGTCCATTTATCTCATGTGAATTGCCCAGTTAATTTTACTGCATTAGTCATCAGCAGCGATTTATTTATAATTTATCTTTTTTTTCATCTGTGAACGGAGCAGATGTTGAATAATTCAAAGAAGTCTAGTCTTATCATGAAGGCAGTGCTGAGGATTGTCTGTTAAAGTGTTGTGCATTTACATGACAGTTTAGATGGGTGTGTTCCTCCTGCCGCTGCAGAAAGCACAGAGATATGACAGAGGCAGCAGCAGCAGCACGGGGAGCTGGGAGAGAAGGTCAGTGGTGGTGCAGACGATATGAATCAGCTGTAAATTAGGTTGTCATCTTGGCACAGGAACAAAACATATCAATGGGCATGTATATGTTACATAATGAGGATGAAATGTAATGATTAATAGGTATTAGAATATTTCTCTGTGCTTTGGTCATTTTGTCTGCGAAATGCCAGAAATATCTATATTTTAAAACAGGACCTTGGAACAAAGTCTTATTGGTGTCTAAAAAGCAAGAAATCTTACCATGACACAGAGCCCTGAACACTACATGATTATTTTAAGTTGCTGCCATGGCTCAGACCTGTTTCAGCACATACCATATCAAAGATAATATCCTGGTTAATTTTTTTTTTTCTTTCTGCTCAGACCACTTTTGGTAGGTATTCACTGGTACTGAGGATTGCGTTGCTTGTAGCTGAGAAGTATCACATCTTGCTCTGGCCGAGTCACATGGCAATAATGATTTGGCCCTTCCAAAAGTCACTCAGGTCAGCACGCCTGCCTATTTTCCTCACTTCCCATGGGCTGAGCATGATAACGACTGTTCTTTTATGTAGTGTTCACACTTGGCAAAAGCACTGATACTTTGTACTTAAGTAGAAGTACAGATACTAGTATAAAGAAATACTCCAGTAAAATTTGAAGTTCTGCTTCAACTTCTTTGCTAAAGTAAAAGTAAACAAGTACAGGCTCTGAAATGTAGTGGTAGTGGTAGTGGTGGTGGTGGTGGTGGTGGTGGTGGTGGTGGTGGAGAAAGTAAAAAGTAGCTCTTTGGAGGATGTTTCTACCAGCTATTTTGTGCAAAGCCTTGTGCTGTATTAATATATTAATAAAATAATATTACTAGATGGGAATACAAACTTTAGTCTAATTTTTTAATTCTGATTGTACTCAGCTTGAATCAGAAGAAAAATAAGGAAAATAAAATAATATCTGTATTTTCTGTTGTCTACATTGTAGAGGACGAGTTTGCCTCTGAACAGGAAAATGAGCACAGTCAAGGGTTAAAGTGGGATTCATCAGGTGGATACAACCCTAAAATCAGTTGTAGTGGCTCGGTGTGGGGGGGGAAGCAATCACAAGTCACAATAATTTCTATTGAGAGCTCCGATAGATTTTCTTAGTGTACAGGCTGTGATCAGCTGACCTGCTGCTCTTTGTGGATGTACACACCATCTGCATTCAACCAGATGTCCGCAGGTATTTCATGAATTGTCCTGACTGATTTCCATCCTCGACACTGACAGTACACTGTTTTCTACATCTAAGCATCATCAGCTAAAATTCATATTAATCACTGTTACACTTGACGTAACAGACGACAAGCACCACAGCCACTGTGCACCAGTTACACACTGTTCATCACAGTACAAACTAACCAGTTTATCCTGCAATGACCTGCAGAGCATTTTCAGGTAGTTTTTAAATAACACAGTTAGTCTACCTCAGTTTGTTTTGCAGCATGTTTCACAATTTGAAGAAAACATAATTTCACATGTACAGACCCAATATCTGTCAAAGATACTGTGCAGGACCCTCAAGCTTGAAGGATAAAGACCACCCGCAGGGGAAGTGGGGAATTTTTATATATAGCTACAACAGAGCCAAAAGTGAATTTACAATGGAAAATCCCACAGTATCGAAGCCTGAAGGCAGCTCGTCAGATCATAAGTGTGACCACAAGCATGTTTGTTGTTATTTCACCACTGATAGAGCTATGCACCATGAATTCGTCCCCCACAGTCAGACTGTCAATGCAGAGTTGTAGAACGTCCTGAGGCATGTGAAGAACATTTGCCACAAATGATCTGAGCTGTGACGCGTGCCCATGTATGCGCCCACTCACTGTTTTGAGTGGTGATCGCAGCGCATAAGATATCAGGTCCTAAAACACATGATCAGTGCAGCTTTACAGAGATAAATGCTTAAAGCAGTTTTTTTTTTTTTTATTTTATTTTTTTATTTTTTTTATTTTATTATTTTTTTTTTTTATTATAACCAGTTCCCTTTTGGTTTAAAGCCATTAAAAGTCATTGCGATGACCTTTCTAATTCTAAATGAAAGTAGAAGTGTAAAAGCTGATTTACTGTCTGACCTCTCACTCCAATAATACTGAGCCAGTCATCACACCTTAATGGGGTTGTCTTCGGTAGTTTGCAGTTGCACTGAAAGTCATACTTTAATCTGCGGTCAGTTTGTTTTGATAGCAGCTTTATATGTAAATGGGATGTGCTCAACAGTCGGTTTATCAATCTTTTATTTACATTTTAGTTTGATTACCAGGCAACATTATCTTTCCAAGCAGATAATTGTGTAAAACATGCTTGTAATCGGTTGATGGGAATAGCTGTCTGGATGGGTTTTGTTGAATCATGGAGCGAGATGCTGGTGTGGTTTCCTTTCAGTCAGAGACTCTGTGTCCTACATCAGTGTTTGCACATATAGTGCAGGTGGGGTGTTCTAAAACAAAGGCAATTTTTTGTTTTTAATAAAAAGTTTTTATGAAAATGAGCTGCAAAGAAAAAAACATGCTTAATATGTTTAGCAAGCTTTAAAAATGCAACCGAGGTAATAATAAATGAAACATTTATTCAACATTAATCAACATTAGCTCATCTGAAACTAGTTTCTAATGACTTCATTGTTGGATTGACCTTTTTCTTTTTCTATTGAATGTGTAAATTTGTCACATTATTGTAAAATGACAAGGTAAGTAACAGCAGAAAGTACATTTTCTTTACACTTTCAAATCTGTGCTAATTTATCCTTCAAGATTCTGTATGGCACTTTTAACTATGGCTAATAGTCAATTTTACAGATTCAAACAATAAAAAGTATAATGGCTGGGATCTGTGCAGCATCAGCACCAATGCAAATGGTCTGTTTTGAGTGAAAAGTGCTGACTATGAAGCAATGTTGTTGACTTACTAGTCATTGTATTCTCTTACCCTGACGCAGGGCTATCACAGAGAGACAGACAACCATGGGCAATTTAGATTCACTCGTTAAACTAACCCCAGATCCATTAATATTATAATTAAAACTAATATATGATTATTTAAGAATGTCTCAACAAAAATAATTACAGACCTCAGAACACACAACATTCACATGAATCCACAGACGTGTTCATGCTCACGGCGTGAGCCATCATCCTTAACACCAGTGAGTCATGAGCCAGACCATCTCAGCAAAGGCTCTCTGAAATAAACGAAATAAGGACGAGTATGATATGAATCATTTTACTTTAATGCTGGCCTCTGTATGCGTGCTTGTGTGCGTGTATTTACCCATTACTGACTGCAGGTTGCCTTTGACTTCTGTCGTCAGTGTACACACTTCATAGCTGCTGATTGTTGACCTTACTGAGCGCATTATTATGCACTGCATTTAAAGTGTCTGTGTAATGGCTAAAAATTGCTTTATGCAAAGTAAGGTGAGGTCATCATCTTTAGATGGTGTTGGGATGGTGACTCATGCAACAAGTGGATGTTAGTCATCACATCATTACTGCAACTCGGTTAGTCCTCAGGAGAAGTAATAACATATTTTTGATAATAATTTTGCCAGGTAATGTTAAACACCCCTACTTTCTCTTCTGTTTTGTTTTTGCTGTTATTTTTCTGGTGAAGAAATACATGTAACAGTTCAAATTTGCAACTCCTGAATGCATTGCAAATCTTTACTTGTAATATTTTATGTTTTTAGATGGTTCAAACCTTTTCTAAGGTTTGAACCATCAGAATTTTGTATAAAATATAAGAATCTATTGAAAGAAAGCAATGAAAAGATGAAAGCAAGACAGCAGGGAGAGACGCATCTTTGGCATGTGAGAGGCTGATAACGGGCCCATCATAAAAATCAAGCTGTGGCTTGACGATTGCATCTTCTTTTCTGAAACCTTCTGCTTCTCTTTGATGTATCACCTGTCAGTGTGGATGTCACTGACAGTGCATTGCCTTTCTGATAATGGTCTCTTTGCATCTGTCTGTCAGTAGTTTCCAACATCTATACTTTTTTATTATTTATTTTTTGGTAGTTTGTGTCAAGATGCCTGAGTGATTTCTCCATTATCCACTCTCCCGCCTGCCAGTTTGTCTGCCCGCCTGCCTTTTCTGAGTAGGTGGAATTAAAGTGCCAACTATAGTCATGCACCGCAAATGGCAGTAATGTTTTTTTCTGCTTTAAAAATCATTTGAATCGAGATGAATTGGGCCCTAAAATGCATATTTGGACACATTAAAATGAGAGCTAAAACAGCTTCAATATACATGAATATTTATAAGTAACATTTTGTGGAACTTTTGGCAAAAGGTTACTGTTACCAAAGTTGGAGAAGAAGAAGGTTAAGGTTAGTGGAATTCCTTCTGTTTTGCATACTTGCAGAGAAATAAGTGAAGGGCAAAGATCAAAGATTTGGGCACTACAAGAGATTTGATTGCTCAGAAGGATGTTACAAAGATTGTTAACCTAAACTGGAGCTTAGACGACATTTGAGGAGTCACTCAGCAGTCGTGGGTTCCTCTACAAAGCTGCCTAGCATTCTGACACCCACAAAGCAGGAGAAGACTATAATATAACGGGGAGGTGTTTGTAGCGATCATAATGAATTTTAAAAATGACTGTTAACAGAAACATTGGAGATCGCCTGTGTGGTGGTGGTCTGGTGCACTGTGCAGCAACACCTGCACATAGTAGACATGAGAAGAAACGCTCGCCACAAAATTCAGTAACAGGAGTTTGCAAATAAATATCTAAATGAGCCTGAAGCTTTTCCTGTGTACAGAAGTTAAAACTGAATTTTCAACCATCATGAGCAACCATATGTTTGGATATAAAAGGAAGAAAGCAACACCCCATGGGGGGAACTGATCATTCGTTGTTTGTTGCAGCCATTGGCGTGAGGTACATTTCACCAACAGCGTCTGGAAGCAAACATCACACTCTGTGTTTTAAAGGTTCTGCTTCTGCCATGGTTTTACAATCCCGGGACCTAAACACCATCAAAAATCTGCAGCCAGACATCAGAAGAGTAATGCATGTAAGAGGCGCCCAAGAATGTAACAGAAGTGACGATGCTTTTGCAGGAAAAATCGGAAAAAATCCCACAAACAAAAGAAGAACTGAAATACTTCTAACTGCTACAAAAAGATTCTGCACTCTGTGATATTTGCCAAAGGTAGTGTTACTGAGATCTATAAAACTTTTGCTTTAAGGCTTCTTCCCATTTTCATATTTTAAAACTGTAAAAAAGAGAGAGATTTAAAAAAAAAAAAAGTGTTTTGCTCAAAAAGAGCTTTATGCGTTTTTGGAAATCGACTCATTATTCACACCCTGGGTTGCAGAAATTTTTACATACAACTGTAAATGCGCGTGAAAATACAATTTGCTTGCTTGTCACCGTTGTTGTTTTAGGGCTAAGATATTTTGCTGTGTTTTATACGAGCCCCTTTCCCAGCTAAATTTTAAGTATTGGGCGAGGGTTCACACCTGCCTGGGGATGTGTTTGTAATTAATGACAAGCAGCTTTGCCACCTGCTGCCCTAATGTCACTCCGATCTAGAGAGGCGAGCCCTGAGGAGCACAATGAATATTTAATGATGACATGAAAGAGGTGGGGGGTGAATTGTTGGACTATGGGAGCATCACTCAACAAGCGATGAGAGACAGAGATTGTTAAGCAACATAAAGCAAGGGAAGATGGTATTTTGTTGTATTTTGATGCTCTTTGTTTTTTATGCCTTTGTACTGGAGCTGGAGGGATTGTGTTTTTTACAGATATCACATTCTTGTGAGTGTGATATTTGTCAAATCTCAAACACCTTGAGGGACTTTCTTGTAATTTATTGGGACTCCAGAACTATCTTGCCAGAATTTGTTGGTCAGTGGTGTCATGTGAAGGTCACGGTGACCTCACAAAACACATTTTTGATCTGCGATTCAATGACAGGGGGGAAGTTATTTGTGTCATCCCAGCATGTGAAAATTCCAAGAGATGTCCCCTGTCGGGGTTATGAGTTCAACTCTCCTCTTATAAGAGTCCTAGATATCAAATCCTGAGGCTTTACTACTTGGAATGCAAATCTAAAAAGTTAGTCAAGGAAAAAAAAGTGCCTTAAGTTGATCTACTGGGACTACATGCCTCCATGTCGTGCATTTTAACCAATGCTTTACTGACAGAATTGGAATTCTGTGCCAGATGGATCCCAGGCTTGTTTTTCCTTGTTCTTGTTGATGCATTTTTGTTTTGTTCACCTGTGATCTTCCTCAGCACAGTGAAGTAGCATACGTAATGGCAGCAGTAATATAAGTTTGCTGCAGTTTGCAGTTTTTCATCCGAAATGCCCCCGAGGACTTTTGCTCCTTCAATTAGTCTCAATCTTGAACTTCGTCTGGTCACCCAAGTAGAAAAGTCAATAACGCCAAAGGTTCCTGTTAACCCACTGAATATATATATACAGTCACAGGTGCTTTAACGGGTGGACTTTTTCAATCAAAGTCATGAACGTGCTTCTTAGCCCTGAATATTTTCAGTCGTCTCATCTTACTGGTTCACTGCTTTGCAGACATTTGGAAGCATACAGGAAAATAAACATTATTGCCGCAGCAGCTATGGCCTCGCTGTTAATTGTGCAGGGTCAGCAAGTTTAGCCCATCAATGAACGAATCCCATATTGTCATTAGGTTGCACAGGGTTTGTGTGTCTGGTGTAATGTGATTTATTGTGCTTTCTGTGTCTTCAAGAGGTTTTTTTCATTGCATTTTAATAAAAAGTCTAATATTTTTTAATTGTATCTTGTGGCTTAAAAATGCTGACCAAGCTTTACTCAGAATGTGGAGAAGAAGAAAGGATCTGTGTGTTCAGTTATGTTTCAATAACATGAATATTTATAAATCATCATTCATTCCCATAGAAAGTTGAATGTGTGTAATCAGCCTTAAATAACAGCGCTCTTGCTGTGACAAATTCACTCACACTCCCTTATGAAGATTACACTTTACACTGAGATACTAAGAAGTTGCAGATTGTCATACAGTAAATGTCAGAGATGAAAGCTAGCTCGTTTTTGGGTAAACTTGCCACCAGCTCAGTCCCCATTTTGACTTTAGAAACACCTTAATTCTCTGTGGCATACATTCAACAACACACTCGAAACATTCCTTTAAGACCTTAGTGTTGACGACACGCCTAATTTCATCAAGTTGCTGCTGCTGAACAGGTGTACCTAATAAAGTGGCTGGTGAGTATATATCTAATTACATATTTATTTTTCTGGCATGTATTGGAAAGCTTCGTCTTTTGGCTAATCCACTGTGCTGAAATCAAATTTGAATTTGAACGTAATGTTGTGATACACTGAATACAGCAGTGACTTCTTTGTAGCTTCCACAACACAGACATAACTTAAGGGGTGAACTGAAAAAGATGCCGAGAGGACATGAAGTCTTGTATTTTACATTCACAAAGAGATAAGTGATTAAATGTTTGCCCTTTTGTAGTGGAAACAAACCTTTTGGGGGTTGCATGAGGAAAAGCTTTCAGTGCAGAGTGACCCACTGTGGTGACCCCCTGTGAAGGAGGAAGAAGCCAAAAGTATTTCTTTCTTCTGCTTTCTGTGATAGACAGACTGTAGCGGGACTGGATGTTTCAGTGCAGCATGTGTGGGAACATGCAGCATATCTCTGTCAAGCATAACTTGGAGAGCTTTACAGCTTGGAGTTGAGTCGACTGTAGAGTCCTGCCTTACTGTTTTATATGCCTACATGCAGTTTTTTAGCTGATTACCCCAGGGATTTTATTTCTGGTGTCTGTTTTGATGGCCTAATGCACCACATTAAAGAACAG
>VOQK01029519.1:0-10366 GCA_015052645.1 Benitochromis conjunctus | reverse complement strand
CTTTGAAGTGAGACATTCGGTGACCCATTAAAAAGTGTGTACAGGTAACGAGGAACAGAACAAAAGGTCTCTCTCTCTCTCTCTCTCTCTCTCTCTCTCTCTCTCTCTCTCTCTCTCTCTCAGGCTCCAGGCTGAAGCGCCTGGTGTTTCCAGTCGGCCTCATGACCCTGAGCGCCTCCATGTTTTACCCTCAGCAGGCTGCAGCAGTGTTGAAGGTGTGTGTGTTTATGTGCTAACACACAGCAGAACAGTATCTGAGTGTGACTGTTTGTGACAAAAACATAGACTGTATCTAAAAGACGGTCATAAACACCCTGATTGAAGCCTTAACTCTGACGTTTTAGTCTCTTCCATGATGCTTTTTTGGAGCCAGAAGTGACGGCACATATTAGGAAGCTGATCCGTTGTCCCTGGATCACTCAGTATCTCACCTGGTCTTTTCCAGTTAATTTAAGTCTTTGACTGTCCTCGTATCCAGAGGTTAACATCTGCCCCCGACACATACCGTTAAAACATGATAAACACGATGATAAAATAGTTCTGTCTGCTAACTTTCAGAGCTGCTTGGTGAATATAAAAAACTAAGGAAAAGCTGCTGCTGCTTTTACTTTGTTTGAATCAGTGTGAACGCTTCACCCAATGCAGATAAAATCATTGAAACTCAGATTTAGTTTTCTTTAATATTTCCCACAGCGCTGACATGCAGTCAGGAAACAGCTGCCAGCACCTCTGCTGTTTCAGTTATTTTAATTTTTAGCCACAAATAAATTTTGCCTGGAATTTGTTCCACTGAGGAAATTAACCTCATGACCTTATAAACTTTATCAGTCCAGCTCTGATGGACGAATCCCGGATTAAAACTTTCCAGGCATCATTCGTAAACATGTTGTGTGTTTGATCTGTGACTCGTTTCCCTTTCGGAAAGGGTTGCGTTTCCGTGCAGGAAGCCCGGGCTGTGAATTGTGTTTCTAATTTCCACTTGGGTGGTTTTATTCACTGTGTTTCCTTCACACGAAGGGACAGAGCGAGACAGAGGCACAGCCGGGCACATCCAGCGGTAACACATGCAGAACTGAAACAGAGGCGCGGTGAGGATGTGAAAACATCTGATCTCACGACTTAAAAGAAGTGGGTCAGAGTCCACTCAGGAGATATCTGTAACATTTCTGAAATCAAGCCAGTGAAGTTAAAGTCTTCAGAGCAGTCATGAAAACCTGATGCTGAGGTTTAAAATCAGAAATGAAGACAGTGGCATTAACAGGAAACCAGGACTAGGGATGACATCATTGTTTAGTCTCGTTTATGGTCACCACAATTAAGATAAGATAAGATAAAACTTTATTAATCCCTTGGGTGGGTTCCTTCTGGAAATTCAGTTTAATTCAAATTATGTTGCGTTACAAAGGCTTTGAGATTCCAGTAACCCACTGGAAGAGCCATCATAGCTTCCCAGTAGTGGCCAGCCTAGCAGAGTTACACCATGAGGTCACAATAGAACCCAGAACAACCTCCAAAGAACTGCAGGCCTCACTTAAGGTCAGAGTTCATGACTCAACGATTAGAAAGAGACATGGGAGAGATCCAAGAAAAGAAAAGAAAAACCACTGCTGACCAAACAGAACGACTCACAAATGTCAAAAACAATAAAATAACATACATCTGGATAACCCCCAAGAAAAATATTCTGTGGACTGACGAAGTTGAACTTTTTAGAACATTCCTGTTGCGTTCGGTGTAAAACTAACACAGCATTTCATAAAGCGAACATCTTATTATCCTTACCTCTCGGCAGAGGCAGACGCATCTCTCTCCCTCTCCCTCACTTATCTTTCCTACTTAGCTTCTCGTGTCTTTTGTCTAGTCTCGTCTCACTCTAACCCTCAGAGAGTCTCTCAGGTTTAGGTTTTAGAGATCAAGACTAACACTCCTTTGGAGTGGCTGAGTCAAAGTGTAGACGATTCTGCAGAGAAGAGTGGACCAAAATTCCTCCACAGTGATATGAAAAACTCGCTGTCAGTTATCACAAAGGTGGCACAACTGGTTATTAGGTTTAGGGGGAAATTACTGTTTCACACAGGGCCACGAAGGTTTGGACGACTTTTTTTCCCTTAATAAATAAAATAATAATTTAAAAACTTCCTTTTGTATTAACTTAGCTTTTCTATTACTATTTTCTTATCTGACTAATATTAAAATTTGAAATGTGTGACAAATATATATTTTTTAAAAATCAGGAAGGGGGCAAATACTTTGTTTGCTTTTTTTTTTTAAACAGACTTTTAAAAAAAAATTAAAAGACAGACTCTTTTTAAAAAACAAAAACAAAACTCTAGCTTCGGATTAAGTTCACTGTAACAACCTTGGTGTAGCCTCTGAATCAGATGTGAAGTCTTCTCTCCTTCCTGAGTTCCAGTGCGTATATCATTTGTTAAATATTAATCAGCTCCAAGTACGACACGATGAGCTCAGTTTCACAGCTAATGGCAGAGACACCAGAGCACAAGTATGAATGCACTCAGTACACAACTGTGAATCACGCTCAGCTCGACACCAGATGCTTAAATTGACCCCAAACTCCTCACATTATTTATTTGAAATATAGTTATAATTCAAGGAAATGCTCTGTAAAAATGCATTTTTTTTCTAAGTTCAGTAATAATGACGGGGGTACCATCACAGCTGGTATGACTGAGCAGGTGACCTGTACAGGGCTAGAGTCCCTTGTGCAGTGGCCTGGGTTCAGGTCTGTCCCAGACCACTTCCTGTGTGTGCCTGCCCACTGTCCTGTCCAATAAAAGCTGAAGCTTGGAGATAAATCGTTTTAAAATAACATCTTGATGTTGGTTAAATGAATGAATCATTCAGATTGCAATCATCGAACTAAATACTCAGATGATGGTTTCTGTCATAAAAGGTGAAAACTCTAAAACCTGCAGCTTTGTGACGTTATTGCTCTTCTTACAAAATTCGGCAGTGACCAAACGTCAGCTTCAGAGGTCATTTTCTTCCTCTGCATTTGCGTTTAGCTGGTTGTGTTTCGCCTGTTTCCTCCAGGTGAGTCGAGACTCGGCGTACACCTGGACTCAGCAGGGCCGCGCCGCCGTGGAGACTCTGTGGAAAGATCCACCGTTTGGCAAAAAGCAGGTGAGTCTGCGGCGGATGCTTTTCATGTGTTTGGTTTGCTGTTTTCATCTCCTGACGGGGTTTTTTGTGTCTTTGTGAAGCCTGACAAGAAAGAGCAAATGAAGGGCAGCAACACGAGCAGCTGAAGACGGGACCCACTAACACACCTGTGTCCATGTAACTTACCCACACATTTCACACACAAACAGACTCCCAGAGCTGCCGATCGTTACATGTGAGCTTCACTTTGAATCTTTCCAAAACACCTCCGCCTCTTCCAAGAAGCAGTTTGGCTCATTGCACTGGACACCACCTCCTTTTCCTCCTCTGTAAACATTCCTTCTTTCTCCTTCGATGACTTCAGCTCCTCCGGCTTAACAGAACAGGTCACAGTGTCACCTTTCAAAACACTTCCTCATACTTTAACGTCCCGTTCTGCTACGGAGACGCACAAAAAAGTACTGCCAAAAATAACATTCAGATCAGTCATTAACACCCATTTTTATCCATATCTGTTAGGATTTTCTTCTTCGTTTTCTCCTATTTTGAAGTAAACTGAATATTTTGACTGTCGGAAGCCGTTTGAAGAGCTGAGATGAACTTCTTTCTTTAGTTTTTACTGTTCATGGAGCAAACTGTCAATGAATTTAGACGGCATATATCCCAGTAGTTTTTCCTCTTTCCTCTGGAGGAAGGATGTAAACGAATGAAGTCTCCCCCGATGTAGTATTCAGGTCACACTGTGATTCTTATAATCCTTCTTTAATGCAGTATTAATATGTGCATCCATCTTCAGTTATTAATGAACTGTATAACATCCATGTCTAATATTGCACTGTATATAATATGTGTAATTAAATCTGGTATTTAACACTAAAATTGCATTTATTTTTCTCTTTTAATGGTTACTCGTAAAAAATATTTTTATTATAATTATTATTATTATTATTATTATGTCATTACATCCTTAAATCTCACCTGTATGATGTGTAGTAAAGAAAAATACGTCTCGCTGTTTGAGGCCAGCCCCAAAGGCTAGTCACTCCGCATAGACTCCCGTGCACATCTGTACCACATCTGTTGCTATTGCTTTATTGAAACTGTACAGAGGGGATTTTATTTTATTTTCATAAGTTATCCACTTGGATGCTGGTAAGCCTTAAAGTTGGAGGTACGCTGTCCCTTACAGCTGCTCCTAAATTAGCGGCTTCACCTCCACCAACCTGAGCGACAGAAGTGCAACAGAAAAACCAAGATGACGAGCTGGACGCTGTCCAGCGTTGTTCTTTCTCACACAGTTGGTGCTGCTGAGAGGTTAAGGACCAGCTAATGCCCACAGTGACTGTATGGGATGTTTGAGATCTCACTCTAAAATTAAACTACCGAGGAAACTGTTACTGAACGAGTTTCCTGTTTTCCGGCCGTCCGTTTCTGATCCTTTGATGTTTGAGAGTTCAGGCTGCAGACTCTGAAATCATCAGCATGCTTAGCAGGGAAACTGAACAATCAAAGTCCTCGGATCAAAGCTCACATTTCTGTCTAAAATCAGCTCTATGTTTCCTTTTGGGCACCTTGCTCTGGGTGGGTCCATAAGTGTGACAAATATAAAACTGAAGCGTTTCCATATTTATTCATACAGAAAATAATCCTTTATGGCTTGACGGTGGGGCTTTATTTGCTTTTAATTTCAGTTCTTTTTAGGCAAAAGCTTTGAACAAATTCATATTTCCCTCTAAATGTGACTTGAAATATGTCAAATCAACCCTGAATTTTTGGGTGGATTATAGTTACTGCAGTTACATAGAACCAACAACACAAATGCACTCCACACAAACAGGTCGGGTTTGTTTCAAATCGATTACTGACCAGAGTGCTGCACGAGTTCTTGAGAAATATATTTTTCCATTTTGTCAGAAACGCAAACACAGACTTTCTGTGAAGTGTTCACAGAATAAGTCAAAGCTGATGTTTGCTCTTCAATTCAAAGCGACCAGATCAGATATGAAGCTGTAGACTGTCAAAGCTCAGAGCCAATAAAAGCTGGTTTTATTGGTACTCCAACTTTGGTCTTTATAACTAAGGCATGCAGAATTTAACCTCAGCACTATTATATTTGCTGAATTACAGGTCATGAAAGTACACGATGCTTTTAGCTTTTTTTTAAAGTCTCATAACTACAGACGATGTCTACAT
Organism: Benitochromis conjunctus; assembly: GCA_015052645.1. Classification (NCBI taxonomy): domain Eukaryota; kingdom Metazoa; phylum Chordata; class Actinopteri; order Cichliformes; family Cichlidae; genus Benitochromis; species Benitochromis conjunctus. The sequence goes on along the minus strand of VOQK01029519.1, from coordinate 5,050 downwards.
GAAATTTTCAGGGCTGAAAATTTGCAGCCAAATTAGCCTTAGGTCCACCCCAAGTGGGTTAATGTCACATTTAAAGCCCAAGTCTGTTGTTTTTGTTTTTCTGTAACCAACTCTGAGCTTCAGGATCACAGTTTTAATAGCAAAAATGCAGCACTTTTAAATCAGAAACAACTTTTACCTGCGTTTTCATCTTCCAGTCCTGATTCCTTCTGTGTCTAATTAGTTTTCTATTACAGTCCTGTTTTAACACCCATGATTGCAGCTCACGGCTCTGATTCACAGTTTGGATACTTTGCATTGATTAAAGCCCTTTTCTCTACATTCGGTTGCTTTTTTATGGAATGAACCCATCACCTAATTTCTCAAAGGCTTTGGCCATTGATGCCTGAAAAGAAACTGAAACTGTCATCCTGTAAAACATTCGTCTGTCATGCAGAGACTCAAACCCTGCAAAAAACAGGAAAACCTGAAGTAGAGGTACCTCAAAGTCGAAACAGCACTGCATCTGATAAGAGATGTTAGTAGTGATGAGATTAAAGGACACTAAACTGAGCTGTGCTGCTAATAATAACTGTGAGAAACACGCCCGTGATTCAGCACAGCCTGCATGGTGCTGTGGCATGATGTGTTAAGTTGTTTACGCACATCTGTATCAGAATTAAGGAAGTCAAACCAATCAGCTGAGGAGGCAGGAAGAAAGGCTCAAACAGCAACACATCTGCTTCCTGTTTGTCTGCAGCATGCTGGCTTTTTACTTCAGCTCATGCTTGTTAGAGATCCGATGATTTGGCTTCTGAAAAGTGCTGTGTTGTTGTTTTTTCTGACAAACGAAGAGGAAACCTGCATGAACCCAGAGTTACGTCACGTCTTCAGCTGTATTAAAGGAAGGCAGAGACGGATAAAAGGAAAGCAAATGTCTGTTAAAGTGCAAAGACTCTAAAAACACATATGTTTTAGTCTCGTTGCTCACGCGTGTCCCATTCAGCAGTGGCTGAGTGAGTGAGGATGTGTTTGAGTGGTTGTCTAACAAAAAGAGCGCGTGACCTCAGCTCTCCACCTGTAATCCTCGTTTTTAGCATACATGTGTTTTTTAAATGGTGAGTTTGCTCAGAGCTTTTTCATATTGTTACAGAGTAAAGAGCGCACAAACGTGTGTATCAGTGTGTTAGTTTAGCGTCAGGATTTGTGATTGATTCAGTTCAGCGGCCATTTGAGTGCATCATGAGACAAGGGCAGACGAGGACAAAGGGTGGTGACCTGGTCACGACGATCCAGCGAAATCTCCCTCGTTCTCACACATCCTGTTTTATTTTGGCACGGCCTTTGCTTTTCCTCGTTCTGCTGTGCCCTTATTAGTTTCAATAAGCCCCGTGTTTATACTCTTGTCGCTTCATATCAGTTTTCAGATCTGTTTTACCTCAGCTCTCACTTCCTGTCTGTGATATTTACACCACTACTTTGTGTTTCATTTCTGGACTTTTGAAACCCTTCAGAGGATCTATTTTCCCGGTGGAAGCGTCGACATAAATCCACTACCAGACCATAAATCCAGTCGACCTGTTCTGGTTCCCTTATTTCCTGTACACAGTTGAAACAGTTGCACAGTTCCACTGCACAACTGTTTCACAGAATGAAGTCAGTGTTTGTACTTGCAATCCCTGTGAGGTAAAAGGTTCATGCTGCTCTAAAGGTTACATTTCAGGCATGTTTTTCTACTTGGTGAGCTGTGTGATGTCATAAAAAGTCTCCACAGACCTGCCCGGTCTCACCGCTAAACAGGTAATAGTCACAAAAAAACCATCTGTGTTCATGAGCACTAACCATTGAAACCAATTCAATGTCTATGTCTATTCAGGCTTCTTGGTCGTCGTGGTAACCAGGAGACTAGAGGTTCTTATCTAACAGAGTCATTTTCGTCGCTCAAATGTAACCGCATAGTTTTTGTTGTTTAAACTTATCTAAATAGTTTTTATGACAAGTTGTCCTTAATGCCTGAACTCCCATCATGTCACAGCATCACTGCTATGATAACACTAATTATATTTATTATGAGGAACATGAGAAACTGGAGGGGAAACGCTGGTCTGTGGTGTTTAGGAACTATGTGCAGAAGTAGGCCAGTAGAGTAGCGATGCAACAGACACTGCACTGTTGGATGGAGTCAGCGTTTATGTTCAGGGTGTAATTTAATGATTTGGGTTTTAAATCCCACACAGCAGCACATAAAGTGTAATTACACACAGCTGCATGTTTTTAATCCGCCCAGCACGCCTGGTGATGAGGGAGTGCCTTTCTCTGCTGTGTTTCCTCAAACCAGGCGGCTGAAAGTGAAGCTGGAAAAATCAAGAGACTCTGAGATGGAAAAAGAAGTCAAAACTATTCAGGGGGAAGTTAGAAAATGCGTGGGAGGTTTTGTCCTCTCCTTTTCTGCTCTTTACACACTGCTTCCCAAACAAACCTTTTAAAGGCCCAGAGTCGGAGACTTTGAGGAAACTGGCCCTCGGAGGTTAAATGATCTCACCACACAGACATTCTGTGGAAAACTGTGTAATGAGGCTGCATGCTGCTGTGTCAGTGGGTTTTCAATGATGTCAGAGGGTTTTCCAGACTTCTCATGATATCAGCACAAGTCTGAATCCAGCCAGCTAAGGCATCCTCTGGGGTTAATTTCAGTAACATAAACAAAACAAACCGCAAAGAGGTGACTATAAGCCCTTAAGCATAGCTCCTGTGCAGTTCTACAGCCAAATTTTAAAGCCAGTGTGGATTTATCCACATGAGGATCCTTATGTTAATGCATATGAAATGCAAAGGTGGGAGAGTTTCTCAGATTCAAGTGATTTTAGATGGACTTTATCAAAAATCCAGCCCTGGAGGCCTGACAGGCTTCACCGGATAAATTCACTGACCTGCAGAAGCATTTCCTCCACCTGATGAATGCTTAACCAGACATATAGTTTAATAAATCAATGTAAACCAGACTGACCCACCTCCACATGAGATCAGTTGTTAAAAAAGCACACAGGATGGATGCTTTGAAGTAGGAACTGCAGCCATAATCAGAGGAGACATTGAACTTGTGCTGACAGGCGAACAATAACGTTCACTTTGCAGACAGATAACGCGTCTGTTTCCGTCCGCGAGGTTAAACTTTACAACGTGACAGTGCTTTTTCATCATTCACTGGTTTCGTTATCATGACCCTACATCTTTATGGCAAGGAGTTTTCTTCTGGAACAATCTCCAGTTATGATAAGAGCTATAGAAAACTATTAAAACATACATAAAGCCATAGGAGTTCAGGCCATTAAAATGAGTTCACAGTACAGCCTTTGACTGCTTTATGAGTCCAAAGGAGCTCCACAAAAACATCTGATCTGGTTTGTGTTTTGCAGGGGATCCATTTCCATTCAATGTCCTATTTTTTTTTTAACTCCAGGTTTTATCTTGCACAAAGAAGAATAAAACGACTGAATTCATTCTATAATCTCAGAGTTTTCCTTGCAAACGTTTCCCAGAACCACAGCAGCATTAACATAACTGCAGAACTGCAAACTAGTATGTAAAAGCTTTAAGTGCAAACATGGGTGAAATACAGCAAACAAGGTAAGAGCAGACTGTTTTATTCTAAAGAGCTTTAAAGTCAATATTTGGTATGACTGCTGTTATCCAGCACAGCCTGAAATCTCCTCGGTGGCCTTAAGAGCTTGAAAGAAGAAGACAGCTGGACTTTGTTAAGTTTGTGAAGACAATCGCCGCTAATCCAGGAGGCTTCTTCAGTTCTGGTGGAGGTCGTTGACCTACTATTGATCATGTGTGTCATCACCTACAATGCAGTCTCGAGAGCCCTTCCAAGATGCTTCAACCCCCATTCTCACCTGGCCTCAGGTGACCTCAATAGGCTACATAATAGGGTAGGGCGGGGTCTCAGAGAAGCTACACAATCGTGTTCTCTTGGAATAATTCTCCAGGCTTCTTCAAGGACATTAAAATGTCTGCCCTGCCTTTTGGTCGCACACTGCTTCAGTAACATTGAGGTCTGGCTTCTGGGAAGGCCAATACTACAGACGTGGACAAAATTGTTGGTACCCTTTGGTCAATGACAGAAAAACTCACAATGGTCACAGAAATCACTTTAATCTCACAAAAGTAATAATAAATAAAAATTCTATAAATGTTGCTTTTCATTGCTTTTCAACCACGCTGCAAATGAATTTTTGAACAAAAAGAAACGCATGGAAAAAGCAGGCCTGGACAAAAACGATGGTACCCCTAGAAAAGACTGAACATAATGTGACCAGAGGGACATGTTAATTCAAGGTGTGTCCACTAATTAGCATTATAGGTGTCTACAATCTTGTAATCAGTCAGTGGGCCTATATATAGGGCTCCAGGTAGTCACGGTGTTGTTTGGTGACATGGTGTGTACCACACTCAACATGGACCAGAGGAAGCAAAGGAAAGACTTATCTCAGGCGATTAGAAAGAAAATCATAGACAAGCATGTTAACCCTCTGTGGTCTATTGACGCGCCGGCGCGTCACACCGAGATCGGCGATAAAAGGGGGCGGGGCATGGGGGCGGGGCCGCAATGCGATTCCGTTTTGATTTGTGTTGACAGTGCATATTGCCCTAGACCCCAGAGGGTTAAAGGTAAAGGCTATAAGACCATCTCCAAGCAGCTAGATGTTCCTGTGACTACAGTTGCATTATATCATTCAGAAATTTAAGATCCATGGGACTGTAGCCAACCTCCCTGGACGTGGCCGCAGGAGGAAAATTGATGACAAATCAAAGAGACGGATAATCCGAATGGTAACAAAAGAGCCCAGAAAGACTTCTAAAGAGATCCAAGGTGGACTTCATGCTTAAGGAACATCAGTGTCAGATCGCACCATCCGTCGTTGTTTGAGCCAAAGTGGACTACATGGGAGATGACCAAGGAGGACACCATTGTTGAAAACAAATCATAAAAAAGCCAGACTGGAATATGCCAAACTACATGTTGACAAGCCACAGAGCTTCTGGGAGAATGTCCTATGGACAGATG
>VOQK01029518.1:0-12179 GCA_015052645.1 Benitochromis conjunctus | reverse complement strand
AGAGTAAATATGGGCTGAGGTTATGGCTGATAGTGCAGACCAGCAGTTTTTCCTTGCCTGCACACGCGCTCATGTGTTAAATTAATGTGGTATTGCTGTGAGCATGCATGACTCACACTGTAGCTGATCTGTCAGGGACTGTGTGTGGAAAGGTTTTTCTTTTTAGATTAGAGATAGAGGAACTTTGTTTCAAGTAAAGCAATAAGCTGTTAAACTTCCACCCAACTGTAAGACTACTCAGCACTCAAATTTTCAAATGTTTTTCTTTGGGGAATTTGCTGTAGGTGATGTTGAGAGGAAGATGTAACAGTCTGATTTTATCTCACTCAAACAGAAAGGACAGATGGGGTAATGCACTACTGTAAACAGCAGATATCTTTTAGGATAGTTCCTTGGATCAAACATGTAAGACAGACAGAGATTTGGGGCTTTTAGCAAAATACGGGAATTACAGTATATTCTACTATTTCATAAATGTATTAATTAATTTATCTTTATTGGTGAATAAAAAAATTATGTGACCATTCATTTTACTCTCCACAGGTATTGCGCATATCCTTAAAGCTACTTTTTGTAAAAACCCTTTGTAAAACGTAATGCAAGCTTTCACCACAAGGTGTCTCTATTTTACTAGAAAAAAATGTAGTGTAGTTTTCTTTCTCAATTAAAAAAATCAGTGCTCTTCAGCTACTAAAACAGGCCTTATGGTAACATAGTGTCTGTAGAAATGTTGAGCCTTAACACTAGCTTGAACAAAGCTGGAATGAGTCGTGTTAGATTTATGGCAGACTGGACATTTTGCTGACTTGTCGCAGCACCTTGCACTTCAAAGTGGAATTATGCAGTAATTTGAGTAAAGCCATTTTTTTTTTCAGTTTCAATTAATATTACTGCAACATACGCGTTGGACAACATAGCTGTTGTCTCTTAACATCACGCTGACTGATTTAGTTAATTACAGAAGGTTTTAAAATGTTTTCAGTCAACGTTTTTTACAACGTACCTGTTTGCTTCTCAACAAAGGCGCTGAAGCCAGTGCACTTGTTCCCTTGTATCATGTCTGTCATGTGTGTATATTGTGCAGAGGATATCCAATAGTTTTAGTGAATGGTCTTTAAAACCAGCAATCTCATTTTGTGGTCACATGGGGGGGGCAGCAGAGACAAAACTTCAGGCAGGTGGGCGTAGATAGCTTTGGACATGGTCATGGACATGAGGTTCCTGAAGTCAGATCCCATAAACTAGGCTGGAAAGTGTGTACTCAGGTCAAATTAGAAAGCTGTTCACCCACAGAGGTTTAGCTTATAGGAAGTCTTTTTGGAAGACAGCTATGTCTGCAGACATACCAAAGTGGAAGGTACTTCTGCACAGCTAGCATCTTAGCAAACATTTAGAGTGGTGTTTCTGTCCACCTTAATGTTTGTGTAGTGCATATTGTCTATTCAGTCCATTTTGGTCTGCACTGATTTCTAAGGGGTTATCTGACTGCTAAGCAACCAAATGCTCTACCACTTTCACTAACTAGCTAGCTAATTGCTATACCTGAAACCCCTCTTCATACATTAGCATATCTGGTTACAGGGCTAATCAGTACAGTAGTGTTTGAAAATGTGCAACTACCTCCACTTAATGTTAACATTAACTAACTGGCTAGCTAGTTGCTATACTTCGTCTGCCTGAAAACCCTCAGTTTATGATTTTCATATATTAGCATATCTGGTTACAGGGTTAACCATTAGCTAACCAGTAGCGTTTGAAAATTTGCAATTACCTCCACTTAACGTTAAACTGAAAGAAATGGGTTACTAAAACACAATGAACAAAGTAATTTAGTTTGAAAATATATTTAGAGCAACTTCAGTTTTTCAACCAATCATGAATAAGCTTTTTATTTATTTATTTATTTATTTATTTTTTAGAATAAAAAGGAACAATTAAAAGAAAAACAACGATGAATGCTAGCTCCCAGAGGGAGATGTCTGACAGGGACAAAATGGGGACAGACGAGGCCAAATCAATGCTGTGAGTTTTTCATAAAAGAACAAGCAATGGGCTGAAAACATCCGGGAATTAGAATAATAAGTAAACTCTCTTTGTGTTTTTCACTGTGAGTGACCTCTTTCATAAAGACATCCATGTGCTACTATGAAAATATTGAAACCAGCATTATTACTTACGCTTCATACAAAATAAACCTCATCTGTAATAGCAACAAACGTTTTCATCCTATTCACAGGAGGTTCAAATGTTTATTGAAAGCCGAGGAAATTACTGACTGCAGGGGAGGCAGTTAGTAAGAAATGATAAGACTGTTGCTAAAATGAAACTAGAGAAAATCAGATAATGAGAGCAATGATGATATTCAAGAGAACTGAGTGTGAGCAAACTCCAGGGTAAATTTGATCTTTCTACTTGATAAGTTTTGCAGTGAAACCAGAATGTTTTTTTTACTTCACATTACTTCATTACAACACAGATTCTTGCCAAAGTCTAGGCTCCAACTTGACGGTGCAGTTATTACACAGCTCTTAATGTGGCCGCGGGCTGAGACACATCCTGGTGTTTAGCCCCCACCTTCCCCTCGCAGATATCTTCAGCCTTGACTGTGCTGATAAACCAAACTTGCAAATACAGTATGTCAAGTATATCAAGGGCATAAACACTGCTCGCAGAGCTGGCAGTGGTAAACACACATACGCACAGTGAAAAAGCCAAACAGGAAAGCTTTAATCGAGTGTGTGTGTGTACACAGACACTGAGGTTTACTACTGGACTGTAACTGAGCGCACGGCTCCATCTGAGGCGAGTTGTTTTACTACACGTGTAAACTTTAATTCGCTGTAGGTGGATGGGAGTGTTTATCTGCTGATACCAAGGTTAAAGTTCTTTAAGACAATATTAGGAGAAATGGAAACTGTAGCTTATAAACAGACTTAAGGACTCAGGCATGTTTGAACTGCTGTCCCTGGGAATTGCTGTTTTGAATGGACTGAGGGAGGTTTGCTTTGGCTACAGAAACAAATGACCTGTGACCTTTAGCTTAGACCTTCTGCATACTAAGCTCACTGTGAACTTTTTCAATCCCGCCCCCTCCTTTAGATGATTACGGGATGCTGCTGATGGCCGAGGCACTGCTGGAGGAATGCCTGGTGGAAAACATGGATCTGCTACGCAGGTCCAAACCTTTGGTGGACAAAACCCAGCCCAAACTGTGCAAGGCCAAAGGACACCTCAACACCATCCTTAGCCGAGGCCATCTAACAGTTAGTCTAATCTAACTTACTTCTGATATCTGAGTTGTAGACTTCTCTCTGCTTTTTTAAAAAACAACTTCCTTTATTTAATCAAATAAAGTCCTAAAGCCATTGTTTCACAGAGCACTGAACGCTTCTATAAATTGTATAATTTTCTGTGGCTTCTTCATATTCATCATTTTTTTATATTGCTGTCCTGCAGCCCAGGTACTTGAACGAGGCTCTGCTGCTGATGGCCAAAGTGCACTACGTGCAGGGACGCTACCGGGACGCACAGGGAATGTGTGCCAGGGTGGGGCTGGAGGAGCTGACGCAGGATGACCAGCCGACCTACCACCTCCGCCTGCTGGCTGAGGCATTCGTGATTAAAGGTAAAGAATCTTTCTTCTTTTCTTTAAAAAAAAAAAATTAATTGGTTGGTTCTTGATAGCAAAGAAATAAAAATAAAGAGAAAGAAGTCAGACAGATTAAAGGATGTAGCAAGCTAACCTTGAAGAGAAAACAAAGATAAACACTGCTAAGAATCCAATCTGTTGCATGTACAGCAGGGCCTGTGCAGTTTTCTGTGCATGCTCTCTCCTCAGTTTTAACTGAATAAAGTGGGTTACATAATCTTTCTGCACTTCCTGTCCTGTATGACTATTTGCTTGGTGACTTAGTTTTTTTAAGCCGCCATGATCGACAGTCATTTTAATGGGCAGCATTAGAGACTTGCACATCCACTTTTTTGCAGGTACACCATAGAGAAAAAAAATCCTCTGCAGTGTCTTAAATGTATTTAAGTTAAGAGGAGTGAGCATTAATCTTCTTACTCACATGAAAGTGGCTGCATTCATGTTTTCTTAAGCTGTGAGGCTGAAAGGTCGATGAAAAACCAAAATCTCTAAGAACACGATGCACTCACCAGCACCAGAGGAGAACGAGGAGACAGCAGGAAGCAGGAGGGCTCGTGGGGAATCTCATGGGAAAAAAAACTAACTTAGTTTGAACCAGGACTTCAGATCTGCCTGATCATTTCGATTTAATTTTAAAGGTGGTTGGCAGTAGCTCCTTTGGGATCAGGGGATTACAGGGGGGGTAGCTCAGGTGTGTTCCACTTCATCCCGCAGATAGCTGATCATGAGATGTTGGGAAACTTGAGTCCAGGTCATGCCCCTCATCTACAACAGTATTTAGGTATGTGTCTAAGTAACGAGCATATGAACACAAGGACACGCGGTTTCCTCGTGGCTATCTACAGCCACTCTACTTCTACACTGTCACTAAGTGACAGCTGGTGGCAGCAGTGCACCAACAGCAGAAGAATGCTAGCTACCAAGTTCAGAGTCTGAGCCAAGGACACCTAATAATAATAAAGTCTACTTAGACCTTAATTGATTTGTTCGCACTCAGCAGCAATATACAGCACTAACATTTCTTTTAATTTAGAAATAAGATCATTACTTAAAAATATATCTGACAGAAGCCATTAAAACTTTTTCCTCTTACAAACAGTAGACTTGCACGTCTCTACATAGCTCCACTTTAACGCTCCACTAACTGCAGGAACTCCTCTCGCCACTCCTGACCGTGGGATTTTAATGCCGGCTGATCGTAAGTGTCACTGGAGCCCGGCTGTGCCCACAGTCTATGTGTGAAAGAGTGATGATATGTCCATATTAATGAAACCTGTCCCAGTGAGCTCCCATAAACCTCTAAAATCCTTGGAGTAATAGCTGACACTCTGGCACAGTTAGTGTAAAAATGTCAAGCAGGAGAAATTTGACTCCTTGTTAATACTGCCAGGTATGAGTGCTGAGACAGACCCGTGGTTTTAAAGAATACTTGCGAGGTGGAAAGCATACATTATATATTGCAATCTCAATGTTTTCACACGACGGGGGATTCTACCAATGTCGCATCTCCATGTAGACTGCAGAAAGCTGTGCAGTGGTCTCACTCTAACCTGATCCACATGAAATATAATGCACTTGTAAAGCTGACAGTGTTTCAGTATGGCTTCTGGATGTCTGCTACACTGCTGCACAGTTTACATTTACAGCACGTCTCCTGCTTGCCAGCCTGGACCTTCAGTAAGCAAAGGCAGCTCTAAGAACTGGCAGGTTTCCTTGGAAAACACCAGCAGCAAGGCTGAACTTCTCTCTTCATACATTTCCTTAATGATCCCTTAGCTAATCCCTCTGATAGGAGCTGTTACAGCCTTAAAATCACAATGACCTTTTATAGGGTTTGGAAGTGGAAGTGGAAGGGAGGCGACGGGCCAGGCTGTGGATTCAAATGTTACACGACTGGAAAACATCAGCTTGATTGGGCACGGAGCTACTACGCCGGAAACTCTTGGTGTTCTTGACTGAGTTTTAACCTTAAAGATCCTGATTAAGTGGTGCATTTTCTTTCTAGCTGCCTGTTCTGTCCCGCAGACAGCAGATCGGGAATCCACTAACAACGTAAAGCTCGTCTGGAAGCAGAGTTTCCACCTCTGGTCTTTGTCTTGACACGTTTTCTATACAGATGCTTCTTTTAAAAGCACAACAATCGTGAGTCATATGTGAAGGGAGAATTTACAATTAGTCACAATCACAAGCTGTCTCAAGCCCAAGCATGAATTTAGAGCAATTTTAAAAATGTGCTCTTTCCAGTCATATACAGCCTTAAGTGTTTTTTTTTTGGTCTAATGTGACTCACTGAATACCGGCAACATTAAAGGTCACAGATCACATTCAGAGAGCATTACACTGGAGGCCTGGATAATCTTGTTTCACTCACCATAATCATCATCATTATGCGGCTACACTCCCTGTTTCCTGATGATCGGACGTGACCTCACGCTCATCAAACTAGAGAGAATTTGTTGCAATAACTGTCAGATTTCTTTTGATTGCTTTGAAGCCCACTGAAGGATAGTCATCACAAACACTTTAAACGTAGTTCAGATCCTGCGGGAGCTGCTTGTCTCCTCCCCGCGCTTTTCCCAGCATTGCTTTGGAAATGAAGTCAGATGTGAATACTTGGATGATGACGTCTCCTTATTTGATTTAACTTGGCATCTGGCCTGAGACTGCTGCCTGTCACAGGCCTCCTGCGGTCTAGAAAAGTTCCTGCTCCCCCCACTTGTTTGTACAAATAAGTGCACTAGCAGACATCATCTGGACAGCACAGCCCTGTTAACGGCCGCTTCTGTACTCGTGCATCAGAAATGCAATTATAGGTAGAAAAAACAAACAAAAGCACAGCATTCACTTCAATTTTTATGTATACAGCACCAAGCTTTACATTTTAAGGTGAAGGCCCCACAAGATGAGATAAGATAAGATAAGATAAGATAAGATAAGATGAGATAAGATAAGAAGAGCTTTATTTATCCCGAGGGAAAGTCTTTCCTCATAAAGATGCCCAAAGCAGCAAGAGAAACAGGAACAGAGGATATATAAGATGTACAATAATATACAGTAAGAATTGTAGGATACAGTAGGATAGTGTCAAAATAACTCTAACAAAGTAACCATATAACTATATCAGGTAAAATAAATAACATAACTATGAGTGCAGGTGATTGTAAAAAAGTGACGTAGTATTGTGCAATGAATATAAAGGGCAGCAGCGTATGATGGGGGATGAAACAAACATTCAATAACATAGGGTTGAGTAATATTGCACGATCTGAATGAGAACAAAATAACATTGATATTACTCCTAAGAAAATCACCTACAGAGCGAGGAAAAGTTGTACAGTCTCATTGCCACAGGTAGGAAGGATTTCCTGCGGCGGTCGGTTCTGCATTTATGGGTGATGAGTCTTTTGCTGCATGTGCTCTGATGGCCCATCATGGAGCCCGTGGGATGAGAAGGGTTGTCCGTGATGCAGAGAAGCTGTTTTAGCAGCTCTCCTCTCAGACACCTCTGCCATTTTATACTCTTACCTCTGAGTGGACAAGTGGAACCAAACAATGGCAGCAAAATGCCGCTCAGCATAATGAGGCCAAAGGTTCCCGTCACTCCAGGGGATCAACAGTTGGCCTACTGTAGCTTAATATTTAGGTGAAATCACAATATTTGGGCTTTACATTTGATGCATTGTAAAATTAAAATAATGAGTTTGGGTAACAACTGAAGTGTGACATGCCGCACTAACTGAGCCATATACAAGTGACCCTTGCATATTAGCTCGTTTTGGTAGCTGGGGATTGGTCCACCAGGGTCTCTGCCCTTGGCTGTTGCCCAGCATAGGCAGTGCACCCGACCCCTACGGCACCTCCTGCGGGTAGTGGACATGTCCCTTAATAAGTGGAAGAGATGGATGGCTGGATGGGCAGAGCATATTAGCTTTTTTCTTTTCTTTTTTTCTTTTAGCTCAACCTCAGAGTATTTTGTTTGTTTTTCATTTCTGTGTGTAGCGTTACTTGGTGCCGCAGCTGCGCTCACTCTGTGGTCTGACAGAGGACAAGGCTTCAATCTCATCTGATGCTCTCAGTCTGCTCATCAAGCAGTACTGCAGGGAGTCTGGAGTGAGGAACCTGCAGAAACAAGTTGAAAAGGTAAAATATTGTAAAAGTGTTTATCTCTGTACAGAATCAGCTCGTACCCTAACTACTCAGAGCAAATCATTTTGTCCTAAACAACATCCTGCTTGTAACAGAAACTAAATACATCTTTGCTGGTAATAGTGGTATGAATAAAATGTGTGTGTGAAGTTGCTGCTTCTGTGTGACAGAAACATCCTTTTTCATTTTAATAACAGTTGTACCAAAAATGAGAAAGAGAGTGGGTTTTTTTCTGTGTCATCCAATTTTTCATCTATTATTTATCTCATTATTTGTTATTCTTTTATTGCCCACAGGTTTTCCGTAAGGTGGCGTTCTGTATTGTGAATGGTGAACAAACCAGAGTTATGATCACTCCTGAAAACCTGCAGGAGTTTGTGGGTAAACCTATTTTCACAGTTGATCGGATGTATGATGTCACTCCACCGGGAGTGGTTATGGGGCTGGCTTGGACCGCACTGGGTGAGAAAGAGAGACACACACACACACACACACACACACACACAGCACCAGCAAAGTTACATGTACTGAGTCTGGCTGCGTTTATCTCGTGTACAGGAGGGTCAACACTGTTCATCGAGACTTCACTCCGCCGGCCTTCAGGAGGAGCGGACTCTAAAGGAGAGGGTTCATTGGAGGTCACGGGTATGTTAGGAAGGTCACAAATGATTGAGTGTGCAGGGTGGAGTTTAATACCAGAACCCAAGGCTGATAGGTGGATGTAAAATTTGACAGTTCCATTTTGTTGATTAATTATTCATTTTTAAAAGGTTTACTGATGAGCTGTAACGACATCATTTTTTTCTTAGAGAATTTCATTTTCTGCCATTAGTGGATAAAAAAGCTTAATGAGATTTAGAGAAAACCTGCTTTAATGCTCCCAGTGTAACCATTTCTGATCTGGTGTAGATTCAGACTTGATAGATAATCTGCAGTGCAATAAAAATGAAAGTCTGACAGCTTCAGTCCTGTCCATAGAGTTAGAAAGATGGAGACTAACCGGATAATAAATCACTGACAGGATCGCTGTCTCCATCCTTACACTGATGACTGAGTGATTGTTAAAGTGCTCATGTTAAGTACACAAAATAACAAACTAGCATTTTTTGAGCTTCGACAGAAGCTTTGTGAATCAGTAAATGGAACATAAGGTCAGTCTGATGGTTAAGGTGCAGCATGAGTGGAGGAATCGGAGAGAAACCCAGTTAGCTGGGAAACAAACCTGCTCACAGAGTCTGTTAGCAGTGTCTGAGTTTAAGTTGATTCTGTTTCTGGAACAGAAAACTTGTAGTTTCTCTCAGGTTAACAAAGTTAGCTAAACTTGCCTCTGGACCAGGCGAGGAGTAAAACCAGGAGCATGTTAACATGTTTATCAGACATTTACCAGGTTTTGTGCCATTTAAATATCCTGAGGAAGAACATTCAGAGATGCATAATGTCTCATCTTGTGCTACCACCTACCATATTGAAAAGGGTTTTTTTTTCCTGCACCCACACAATCATCACTCAGAGGTGAGGTTTCTCAGTCCTTCACAGAAGTAATCTCAGCTCTGTGTGTTGGCCATAAAAGAACAGAGTTAGGATGTTTTCAAGCCATTTCAGAGGAGTTCTAGTTAAAAAAAAAACAAAAAAAACATGATCCTTTACAAATATAGGTAAACTGATACTGAAGATGTGGCTCTCCTGCAGGTCAGCTGGGTGATGTTATGAAGGAAAGTGCAAAGATCGCTTCAACCTTCGCCAGAGCATTCCTCATGACTCAGGAACCAGAGAATCACTTCCTCATCAACTCCCACCTGCACCTGCATGTCCCTGAGGTAACCATTTAATTCAGTTCAATTTTATAAAGCGTCAAATCACTACAGCTGTCTCAAGGCGTTTTATATTGTGAGGCAAAGACCCTACAATACTGCAGAGAAAACCCCAACAATAAGATGGTGCTGTATGACCAAGCATTTTGATGACAATGGGAAGGAAAAATCCCCTTTTAACAGGAAGAAATCTTGAGCAGAATCAGGCTCAGGGAGGGGCAGCCACCTGCCATGACCAGTTAGGTGCTAATGTGAGGAAGACAGGACAAAGAAAGTCAGAGATTAATAATGACTAATAATTAAATGCAGAGTGGTGTATAAACACAAAAAAAAAAAGGTGGCTGAAGAAGAAACACTCAGTGCATCATGGGAAGCCCCCAGCAGCCTACACCTATTGCAGCATAACTAAGGGAGGATTCAGGGTCACCTGATTCGACCTAACTGTTTGCTTTATCGTTAACGTTTGAAGCCTAACTTTAAAAGTAGAGATAGTGTCTCTCTCCTGAATCATGACTGGGAGCTGGTTCCACAGAAGAGAGAACAGGAAGGCTACACAGCCCACCTCCAGACTCACAAACAACTTCTTCCCCTGGGCCATTCGGACTGTTAACAAACACTGCCCACCCCACACTCCACTCCTGCCCACCCACCTCACCAATCTGAGCCATGGTCTAAGTAACCTTTATCAATCAGACCACTCACACACAGACTCTATTCTCAGTCCTTTTGCACTGCTTCCAAGCACTTTGTTCTCCAATTTGTACCTGTCTGTTGTTTGTATATTTTTCTCCTGTTTGTTATTTATTACTCCTGTCTACTATTAATATTTTATTCCTGCACAGTTGGCATGCAGCATCCCTAATTTTGTTGTATGTGTACGATGACAATAAAGGGCTATTCTATTCTATTCTATTCTATTCTATAATAGAGTGGCCTGAAAGCTGAAGGCTCTGCCTCCCATTCTACTTTTAAATACTCTAGGAACAACAAGTAAGCCAGCAGTCTGAGAGCGAAGTGCTCTAATGGGATGATATGGTACTATAAGGTCTTTAAGATAAGATGGAGCCTGACTATTCAAGACCTTGTTTGTGAGGAGCAGGATTTTAAATTCTGGATTTAACAGGGAGCCAATGATGGAAGCCAATATGGGAGAAATATGCTCTCTCTTTCTAGTCCCTGTCAGGACTCTTGCTGTAACACTTTAAGTAAGATTTATCTATGTAGCACTTTTCACAGATAAAAATGTGGTCATCAATAAAAACAGAAATAAAATAAAATAATAATATTAAACAAATTAATTTAAAGGTCGTCTGTATAGAAATATCTTCAACTGCTTTTTAAAAGAGTCAGTGGAGTCTGTACAGCATAAAGACAGTGGAAGAGAATTCCACCATGTTGGTGCCACTGCCTGAAATGTGTTGCCATGTGTTTGAACTGAATACACGGGTCCAACAGCAACCTCTGACCTGAAGAACTAAGTGCTCGGGAAGAAGCATGACATTTCAGAGATATCCTGGAGAGGTTCACCATGTAGAGCCCTAAAAGTTACAACTAAAATCTTAAAATGAAACCTAAAATTTACTGGCAACCAATGGAGAGGAGCCAAAACTAGAGTAACGTGCGATCTCCTGTTAGTGTCAGTCTTCCCGCAGCATTCTGTTCAGTCTGAAGACGATCCAAAGCTGATTTGCTGAAAAAAAAGTAAAAAGACCGTTAGAGCAATCCAAACGAGGAGATGAAATCATGTCAAGTTCCACTTTTGAGACGAGTAGCCTGAGTTTAGAAATGTTTCTTAGATGGTAAAAACAGTTATGAACCACTGAAAGGTTATCAGGGCCTACAGCCTACAATAATAATGTAATGAATGCATGAACTAGAATATCCTGTTGATGCTTCTTGCGATAATGCTAGAACTGAACTGTGGCTGGCAGTACTCATTCCTGTCTATTTTTACTTGTTTTTAGGGGGCAACGCCGAAAGATGGACCAAGCGCTGGTTGCACTATTGTCACGGCACTCTTGTCCCTGGCAATCAATAAGCCCGTGCGTCAGAATGTAGCCATGACTGGTGAGGTTTCTCTGATGGGCAAAATACTACCAGTAGGAGGGATCAAAGAGAAGACAATTGCCGTATGTACAACAAATATTCTTTGCTCTTTTTTTAACATGGATATTATTCATTAACTGACAGCTAAAGTAATCGATGCTCACGTGAAGGATTTTGAGGTCAGTACAGCTCCCATTTCAACAACACTGAAGAGCTATCATAAATGTTAAAGTGGCAAACACACATATTCATGTTAGCTGTTTAAATATTATCTATTCCTCAATAGCTACATTAGCCATATGCTAGGAGGTAGTGGCTGTGGCTAACAATAATGAAACAATTGCATTATTATAGCAACCGCGCAGCAAACATTATCCACTCTGCCAGTCTGTAATAAAGTGTGTTCGTTTAACAGAATAGCATGATTGTTTGTGTTGAAGAAGTGTTAGGTTTGTCATCAAGTCCCAGATTGAAATGTAGTATACCAGCCACTAGCCCAGGACAGTAGCAGCCTACCTTCTATTTAA
>VOQK01029515.1:63473-79143 GCA_015052645.1 Benitochromis conjunctus | reverse complement strand
TTTCCAGATGTTAACTTGGCATATTTTAGTAATACATCTGTTATAGTTACAGATGAGGAAATGAATTGCCAGGAACATCCCTGGTGTGCAAATGTTTTAGGCCGTGCTAATAAGAATGGTTTCGTTACCACCGCCATTTCCGGCTGAGGGTTTGTTTGTTTTTTTTGTTTGTTTTTTTTATCTCAGTGGAGATCTTGTCATTGAGAAACTGATACTGCAAACCTGAGCCACAGCTAGGCAGATGTGGGAAGTAACAAAGTAGTTACTTGAGTAGTAATTTTTCTGACAACTTTTTACTTTTACTCCTTACATTTTCAAAATGGGCTTGTTACTTTTGCTTTAAGGCATTTGAGGGAAGTTATTATTTTGTCACTGCAGGGATGTCACATAAAAATAGATGAAAGAGTCAAAACCTAGGCTACATCCTTCGGAGGACCCGGCCTTCGCGGTCTACGTGGGCCGGGTCCTTCGAAGACAGAGGAGGCCGGAAGTGCGAGGCTTGTGAAATGGGACGGTCTAGCCTTCAGATTTGCGTCACCAGCTGTCTCGGTGGAGTTGAATATACTCAGCCGTCTGCCCCTTGCTATCTAAAATATAACAGGACACTGCAATAAATTCGCTACCATCTCACACTTCTGTTTAAGGCATTTTCCCACTCACAGTTAGGACGTTTCTAAACGTGTACTCTGTTCAGTTGTATTAAACTACACTGGTGTATGTTAGTCAGACTGAGGTATGAACAGTGAACCCACTGTGCAAGCTTGGTGCGGCTGTAAGATCGCCTCCATGGGGACCTCCAGGACCTGCGAGGGGCAATGGTGAGGTCAGGTAGCATGGTAGCCAGGGAAACCTCCAGCATATGTGGCTGACCGCACACTGGGTGCTCCACTGAGCAGTAGTATTCACACTGCCCATAGAAACACACGTTCCCAGCTAGGGAGACAGCCAGATATGACATATAGATTTTAGCAGAATTGATGAATTTTTGTTAAATACACTGAGTGCTGGCATGGGCCGACACTTACGCACATGCGCCTTCACACATACCAGGGGAAGTGAAGAAGGTCTTAGACAGCCTACGGTCGGTGGTAATCTCTTTGATCTCTGTGGTAACATTGATGAGCCGTCCAACCACTGGAGGGATTCTGTTAAATCCCAGCAATCTGAGAAGGAGGAAGATACAGAGAGATGAAGAGATGGAGCGAGTACAAAGAAAATACATTTAAAAAGGGAACACAAAGTGTCAGTAAGAGCAGGGGAAGTGTTTTTCTTTTTTAAATCTTTATTTGTGTGGAACAATAATGTCCTAGTTACTGGAGCACCATCATCACATTCGCTGTCGCACCAGAAAGCTGCCCAGCGCTACGACCCTGTGACCTCTTGGACACTCAGCAGCTCCACACGTACACCAGGATCAAGACCTTGCTCAAGGGCACCAGAGTGTGGTTAGGGAGCACAGAGCAGGCATTGCTTTTTCTCTTTACCATCCAGGAAAGTGCAAGAATGGAACATCTGATCAGGTTTTATTTTTCAGCTACCACTGAGTGCTTTTTAAACCTTTTCACACTTCTACCCCCGAGACATCTTCATGAACGAAATATTCAAGTGCCTGAAGTGTCACCTGTTGTGCGCCTGCCCTCAAGGACGCCTGCTACCTGCTGATCGGATGTGTAATGACGCGTACCTGTCAAGGTGAAAGGCAGCGATCTCTGCGTTGTGTCTTTCAAAGTCAGAGAAGTAGAAGAGGTTTACATCAGTCTCTGCATGTCTGGATTGCCTGTGCGACAAACAAAAGCGAGCGCATAAACATGCCGCTATAAGCGCATGTTGTCATTTACTAGCCAACATCACAAAACACGGCATCAGGATGAATGTTTCTCAGACAGTTGCATTGCGCCCGTGTCTTACTTCATGGGTTTGAGCAGAGCTTGTCCATAATTTGGGAACGATATGAGCAGTTTCAGTTGGGTGCCTCCTTTCTTTTGAACTAAAAGATATAAAGAGAATGAATATAGGGAGCACAGCAGTAATACTAAAGGCAGATCATTGCTTACACAAGCACTCTTTATGATATTCATCAGCCACTGATAACAAACACGTCACAGAGATTCAGTCGCTGCAGTGCATTACATCAGTTCCTCCACATGGTGGCCTGTTTTATAGTCAATGCACCAACTGCCACCTCCATTTTGAGCAATACTCCAACAAAACCTGTATAAAATTGATTAATCTTAGTGCTGCGGCACATTATTATGCATCATTAGTTTTAATACTAATGCATGTGTTATTTTTGTAAAACCTATGCATATTTATGATACCTTAAAAGATTTTCTGCTGCTTCTAAACAAGGAGATTAGTGCATCATTTACATGCTTTGCCAGTAATGTCACCCCGTTTTACCTTCACAGAGGTCTGTATCGGACGGTTTAGACTTTTTTTTTTTCTCCCCCATTCTTTCATCCCATCAAACCTGACCCACTTTATCCACACTTCAGACAACTGGGCAATGTGAAGCATGTGTTTATTTTCTTTCAAGTGCACTAGTTCAAATCAGGGTTTCAGAAAAAGAAACGGCTTTTATTTGCTGCAGACCACGGCTCTGTGTCGAAATCCTATAAATGAATAGAAAGAAATTGTTAATATAAGCCAAGCTGCGCTACATTTTGATCCATAATTTGTATTTCGATTCTGAATAATAGGGAAATGCACCCAAATTTACACAAGATATAGGTACATGCATGAATGAGAGCTAAATGTGGGGGAAAAAAGGGATGACACAGTGAGAAAATTAGCCTGTAGCTGAGATTAGTGCTTAATCTGCACCATATAACACAAATCTCAATGCATTATTCATTCTGGAGCATGCTGAGGATGGGTTGGCCTGTCTAAGAGAACCAAGCACAAAATGAACATGTACACATAGGCATATGCTGATGCAAAGGAATGTGCATGAATATTTTATGCTTATATTTTTTGCTTATGTATAGTACATGTACATCTAGTCTGTATGTAGGCACTTGTGCAGAATGGTGGGCTTGGTGCATGTGATTTTATAGCCTGGTTCAGTTATGCACCCTTTCCATTAAGATTCCATCTAAGAGTATCTCAACAGATATTAATAGTAGGTAGGATCTAAAAACATCTCTTTTAAAGTGGCACGAGTCTGAATGCCTGCAGTTACATTTATGGAGAGGCATCCAAGAGAAGATGACAGCGTGTGCCTCTCATGTATGTGTGAGCTGCACAGCTTGCTGTTTTGTTTTTATGAATGTCCCACACAGCATGAATATCTATATAATTACACTTTTGTATTTCACCAAGTCTGCCTTTCATTTGTAATAAAATTAAGATATGAACCCATAGTGCATGTTGCTATGTGTGAGGGGCAGAGGCGGTGCATCATACAGCCACACACACAAAGATCCTGTTGTTCGCTCCCAAGTTATCTGATGCTTAGTTTCATATTTTAACATGCTAGCCTCTTCTTAGCATCATTTTCAGTGTGCAGGGCATACCCTGCTAATGACATTAAAACATTTTAAATCCATTATCTGTGTCTAAACTGTCTAAAGCCAATCAACAGCAAGTGAAATTTAAATGAAACTACACAAAGCATCAACGGGGAACCACATATAGATCAATACAGGATTTTTAAAAACTGATACTAATACAAAAAATGTGGTGGTTTAAAAATCGGATATATTCAGTGATTTATTTTTCTTTCAGACATACAAAACAGGAAAAAGATTTCCCTAACATTTGTTATGTGTAGTCATGTATGAGTCCTTACTAAGTTAATGGTAAAGCTGTTTGGAAATTGTCCAGTTTTTTATCATCTCAAGAAATGGTGCATCACTTACCACCATTTCTTGAGATGGCTCAAAAATTAGCTCAATCTTTCTTGAAAAAGAAATTGAGCTATGTGGCCAAAATGATAAGTGGTATGTTTGAAGGAGTAAATTTGAGGCTTTCAAACATAAAACTACTCAAGCAGGGTAGTGGTAGCATCAAGCTATGGGGCATTTTAGCTCTCAGTGGTACAAAGTGGACAGAATCATGAAGGACTACCTCCAAAATCTCCAGCTTCACCGAAAATCAACGTCTGATGGTTGAAACTTGGACACAGTTGGGTGTTCCAACATGACAGTGATCCCAAACGATCCCAAAGCCCTGACCTGAACTCTACTGAAAATTTGTAGACTATGCTTAAAAGCCTGGTCCACGCCAGGAAACCAACCAATTTAAATGATCCAATATTGCCTAGACCAATTCTGACAAGAAAAGCGGTCATACATCCAGCCAGATTTATGCCAGAAGTTTGTAGATCGCAAACATTATGCAAACTTTAGGTGGTGTATATACAACTTTGGCCTGTACTGCATGTATAATTTTGACCTTGTGTAGATATGAGAAAATCATAATTAAATTCAAGGCCAATTCTTGTCTTAAAGAATTAAAGTGATTAAAGAAGTATGCTGTAGAAGTATTCCACCCTGGAAAAAGAACAGTTCAAAGAAATCATAAAAAAACAAAACAAATTACCATTATGTTCATGGTCATGTTGACTGGGTGTAAACTTTAACCACAACTGTAGCTAGTATCATCAACGTCTATAGGAAACCTATACTGACTGAATATATGAATGCTATCAGTTTTTCTTTGAACTTCTATACAGTGGCTTTCTGTTCATAATTATATTTGCTTGTTATTCCATATTTTGTTTGTAATCTTCAGTGCCTGTTCCAGAGCGTGCATGCAGTTCTTCTTGGGCCTCTAAGAAATCTATATACCTTCACATATCCACCTTCCTCATCCTCTCGCTTTGTGTCCACGAGGAATTGTGAGTTATATAACAGTATACCTAATCCTCCTGGGTTTGCGCTTTCATTCTCTGTAAATGTGTTTTGTCATTTTATTTGCATATTGGTGTGTGTGCCTTTATCATCCTATATATGTGCCTTGTTTCCCTAAAGATAATGCTCACTGCTGTAAATATGAGCTTTGGCACACTTTATTATATTCACTCAGTGAATACTCAGTCTTGCCTACGGCTGTCTTACAGATTAGATGGTTTGTAATAATGAATCAGTTAAAATGAGAAAGCAGCATGGTTGTGACTTTGTAAGTGCTAAGAGGAATCCAAATGTACATGAAGAAGAATTTACCACAAGTATAAAACACAAGGTAATGACAAGGTCATTTTTCAAATAAAAACTTGCTGTATCAAGCTATGCAGTCCTCAGATGTCCCTTTTTTGGTCACCCTAAAAGCAGTACAGACTACAGACTGATGTTTTGGCAGAACATTAATGAAGGACTATGGCATCAGCAGGTTTCCTCATTGACTCCCTTCATCGTGGCACTGCAAAACAACCTAAGTCTCATTTCAGGATGTAGTTTGTGGGAGTAGCAAGATAAAAAGGAGATTCATTAAGAAAAAACAGTTCCCCTTCCTCTGATGTTTCTGTGTCTGGCACCTTTCCCAGGCCCCGTCCTTTCCTTCCACTCTCTTTGGCCTGTTAACCCTGCCTACCTCCCTTATTTGCTCACCTGCGCCAAGGATACGCTGTGTTGCCAAATAGTGAGTCAGCTGAGCTAGGTTGGGGTCTTTCCTGTTGTACAGCTCCCAGCGAGAGATGCCCAGGTGGAACCGCAGCCAGGGAGGGTGGGTCTCCACATCAGTTGTCCATGTGACTTTGTCATAGCTTTCTTCATGACTTTTGCTTTGCCTTCAGAAGAGTATGTAGACATAATACTATAAGACCGGCAGAACTGGTTAGTCATGAAAAGAAATTCAGAGCAATTAGGGTAGCTTTCAGATGTAAAACAAACTGCAGTTGTAAAATTTGATCAAGAAAATGTGTGACACCAACTCTGTGGAAAGTTGAGCAACACAGTGATATGAAAAAAAAAAGAGCTTCCATTGCATAATATTAATTTGGCAGCACGAAGTGACACAAGCCTCATGGCGAAGAAATAATGGGATGCTGTATTCCTTTAATAGTTATTTCTAAGCAGGAAAGTTTGTTTCAAAAGTAATTTGTTGTATAGTCTATTCCAATTTAAAGACAGTATGCCAACATGCTTATAAAACAATGTGAAAGTCATGTGAAATAGAAAAGTACATTCTCTTTCAATTCTAAGGTTTTACATATCAGGATGTATTGAAAAAACATGAATTCCTTACCAGGTTCTACAACTATTTAAACCTGACATTAACGACAACACGTGACACATTAAACCGTGTCATTATTCATTAACATTAATGACAGCGGCAGTGTTTGAAAATGTAAGTACTTCCCATGATTTAGTATCCTCAAAGATCACCTTCAGCTGTAATAACCTAAAGTAATTTGTGCAGTGCTTGGGATTTTTTTATTTTTATTTATTCATTTTTTTTGTGACAAAATTTAAGGCAAAGTGCTGAAACAATGTGTGAAAGTCTAAATACAGCCTCACTTACAGCCTGAACTATGTTACTAATCAAATGCAACAACAACTAGTTTTAGTAGGTTTTTTTTTTAGCTTGAACAGTTTTTATTTCTAAACTTTAGATATAAGCAAAACACGAAAAATGACATTTATCACGCGCTATCTTCACGCACCAGAGCCAACACCCACCACGCCCTCATTACACCCTCTGTACCTCAAGAGCCAGCTGGTGAAAGGAGACCAAACACAGTTATATTGATAAAGTTTGTCTAAAAGACCATAAGTCACTTTTTTGTAGGATGCCAGTTTAACCATCGTTGTTTTCCTGCCAGTGTCTTTGCAAGACCCGTTTAGCAGTTGCAAGGGCCAGGATGATCCATTTTTTGTATGGGGGGGAGAAGTTGCCATCAGAAAGTTCTGTGGTTATACCAAGCATGGACAGTTTTGGCGAGACATGAAATCTTCTTTTCAGAACACTAAAAATGACCTCCATGATCTTTTCCCACCAGTCCCGAAGTGCCGAACAGCTCCAAAGGATATATAGAATCGAGGCACCCTGGCCATCACATCTCCAGCAATTGTCCATAGGAATCAAGTTCCATTTGTGCAATTGTTGCGGTGTTCGATGCCACCTGTGGATTATCTTTAACTGGATAAATCTGCTGCCTATTTCTTTATACATGGTATTAATATTATGAAGACATGACTCCCATTCAGCTGGAGATATGTCCACTGGCAGATCTTGGGCCCAGCAACCTTTAGCTTTGGAAAGAGGGTCAGCTAACTGATCTTGCAGTAAATGGTACACTGCAAAAAAATCAAAATCTTACCAAGTATATTTGTCTTATTTCTAGTCAAAATAATCTCATCAAACTTAAAATAAGACACAATTGGAAAAAAAATATTAGTTAGAAAAAAAGAAGAAGATATTTTTGCTTAAAATAAGTTAATTTTAAGCAAAAATATCAAGATTTACTGTCTAAAAACAAGTTCCTATATCTGACTGAGATGTTACTCTTTAGCTGATTGTGTCTTATTTTAAGTTTGATGAGATTATTTTGACTAGAAATAAAACAAATATACTTGGTAAGATTTTGATTTTTTGCAGTGTAGATCTTAGAGGTAAAGCTTTACCAAAGGGTGATCTCGAAAGCAATGCTTCCACAGGACATTTGGTTCTGCAATCAAACAAATGTGATACATAGAGGATGCCTGCCTGATGCCACTGTGGCCAGTCAACCGGTGCCCCACCAATTAAAATTCTTTTATTTCCCCATAAAGGTGCTAAAGGTGATTTAATAAAGTCCCAACTGCCTGCCCTGTGTAATTTACACCACAATGTCTTCGCAGTTACAATTATTGGATGGTTAAGTTTGTGACTGGTATCAAACAACTCCAGCCAAGGAGAGGTGCCACGATTTGCTTCCATCTCTATTTGGGACCAGGTGGGTTTGACTGGTTCAGTAGGAAACCAAGCCCTGAGCTGTTTCACATTCATCGCCCAATAATACCATTTAAAATTAGGCAGGGAAAAACCCCTCCCTTTGCACATGTTTGAAGTTTCTTAAAACTCAGACGGTGTGGTGAATTGCCCCAGAGAAATTGTCGGATCAAAGCATCCAGTTCCTTGAAGTATGAACCTTGAATATGTAGTGGGATATTAGATATTATATAATAACTCACTGGTGCAGTCATCATCTTGATACAGCTGATTTTACCCCATACTGTAAGATGTATTCTGGACCATCTACCAAAGTCCATTTTTATTTTTTCAAGCACTGGCCCTATGTTTGCTTTGACCATATTAGTATAGTTGGAGGTAATTTGTATCCCCAAGTACCTCAGACCATTCGTGGACCACCAAAACTTCCACTGTCTGAATAAAGTATAAGGGCAGTGTCCTGACATGGGCATTGCCTCCGATTTGTCCCAGTTAACACGGTGCATGATCCGGTTTTAGCCAAGCTTTAGTTGTCTGAGAGAAGACCTCATGTTTGACTCTAGAATACTTTGGTATACAGAAGAGTTCATGATCGACTCAGTGACTGCAAAACAAGCCCAAAATTACCACCCCTCCATCACCATGCTTGACAGTTGGTATGAGGAGTTTATGCTGATTGGTTGTGTTTGGTTTTCTCCAAACATGGCGCTGTGCATTATGGCCAAACATCTCCACTTTGGTGTGTGCAAAGGACATTGTTCCAGAAGTCTTGCAGTTTGTTCAGATATAACTTTTCAAACCTAAGCTGTGCAGCACAGTAATTTCACTGTTCACTCTTTTTCTAATTATACTGTCATGACCTTTAACATTTAATATGCTAACTGATGCTCGTAGAGTCTTATGTTGTCAAGAAGTTTGTCAGTTGAGAAGATTGTCTTAAATGTTTTCCACTTGTGAATAATCTTTCTCACTGTAGAATAATGGACAGCAACGTGGTTGGAACTGGCATCACAACCCTTCCCACATTGATGCTATGGGTCAGACCTGCAAACTTCTGCATTTATAGAGGGGCTCAAACTTGCTGATGACCAGTTAATAAAGTGCATTTGATTAGCAGCACCTGGCTGCTACTTACCCTCTTAATTCTTAAACTAGCAGCAAGTGTATATTTAAAAAAAAAAATTACATAAAAAAAAATGACATGGTGTCATTTGCCACATGGTGGCATCTGAGGTTGTGTTTACTTCATTTTAAGCCCACTAAGAACCAGATTATTTTTCATGGTGTCCTGTGCGTAAGAAAATGTACTTTCTATTTCACATGACTTTAAAATTCTGAGGGTTAAAACAATTCTGTTCGTTTTTACTCGGTTTATTGACTATCGAGCTAGAAAAACAGAATAGTGTTTTATAATTTAGTTTACAAAATTTGCAGATCTACAAAAATGTAATTTATTATTATCAAAATTTGTAACAATCAAATTGTGGTTTTACACTAAAGACTTGCATTGTGTCGCTAGCTGATGAGCATTAAGGTCTACTGGTGTGGGCCAATATTTCATAGCTACATCAGTAAAGAAAGTAAAGTAACTGTTGAATGTTACCAAATGAAAAGTGGACTGCTGTAATTAGGCCAGCTTCAAGAAGAGCTAATCTTTTATAAACCAGTCTTAATTATTCGAGGGGAGCTTCACAATGATGCAGAAGGTTATTTTCAAAGCACTTCATGTTTCTATGTTATTAAAGTTTCTCCATCTTTTTTTACTCACCACTCACTATCATCAGGGAAGATGTCTTCCTTCTCTTCTTCCTGACTTTCCGTATCCTTTGCATCTTCTTCTGTTTTCAGCCTCAATAGCCAATCATCTTGTTGCAGCTCTGGCTGTGGCAGATTGTACAGCGAATGCTTGAACAGTGCCTCAAGCTTTGAAGGACCATCGACTTTCTGAATTATTTTTCCAACTCCAATCAGTTTCTTTGCCTTCTCAGTGACCTCACTTAATGAGCCTCTGACTTTATGGTGTAACATGTTTACAGTCAGTTTGTGATGCACTTCATTGTGGGGGCGCCTCTGCAGTTTGTTTGAGGAGGCAGCATCAGAAGCAGGAGACTGGGAGACAGACTCGTGATGCTGAGTATCTGTTCTGGGAATGGAGGAGGAAGAGGAAGAAGTGGGAAATACACAGGCCGTCTGGAGGACTGAAAGGCAAAAAAATGCCAGAAGGACATGGAGAGTGAGGGACAGACAAGCCAGTCCCAGATAGATGGAGCGAGTGGACTGACCCAGGTTCCGTCTAACCATGCTGGAAAATAAAAGAATAAAACAGAGCAAGGATGCTTTCAGTATTTCAGACTTGCATATGATAAAATATTTCCTACCTATTGCATAATGCACAGACACCCAGATAAGAAGCAGCGTGTATTTTATGCTTACTTGTAAAAACAGACCTGCCATATACCAGATTTCATGGCAACATACTGTAATGCAGCTGTACTGGGCAGACTGTTGGTGCTTGCAACATCAGAATGCTGCTTCGTTTGGTGGGTATGAAATTTACAACTCAAAACAAAATGACAGCCTCATGGTCCGTGTCACAAGAGGGAAGGTTGGGTGATCACCATCTTCATTAAAATCTGTCATTTTGGAGCCATGAGGATGGTAAAATCCCGGCGGAATTGGGAAAATGTGATAGTGCCTCTAACCATCTGTTGTCAGTGCTTAATATGAGAGCCGCGTTAGCAGTCATTTAGCTCACTGAATGTCTGCGTGGTTGTATCCAAATATGGCAAGCTGACACCATTCAAAGTGTAGTAAATGTTAATTAGAAGGACAACATAATGTCTCCACTAGTAAAAGGTTACAGTATGATTTATTTATGGCTTATGCTTCTTTCATATTAAACATGATACTTGCTTCATTTATGGTAGATTCATATAGTTATTTAGTAAATGAGTAAAGCAAAACTAAGACACATACACTCACTGTACACTATATTAGGTACACCTTTTATGTAACGGGTTGAGACCCCCTTTTGCATTCAGAACTACTTTAATTCTTTATTTCAACCAGATGCTGGATTTTAGTCCATATTGACATGACAGCATCACGCAGGTGCTGCAGATTGTAATCTCCAGTTGCACCACATCCCAAAGGTTCTCTATTAGATTGAGATCTGGTGACTGTGGAGGCCGTTTGAGTACAGTGAACTCATCGTCGTGGTCAAGAAACCAGTTTGAAAAGATGTGACACATGATGTGTTATCCTGCTGGAAGCAGCCATCAGAAGATAAGTAAATTGTAGTTATAAAAAGGTGGACATGGTCAATGACAATACTCAGGTAAGGCTGTGAGTTTTAAACTATGCTCAGTTGGTACAAAGGAGCTCTAAGTGTGCCAATAAAATGTCTTCCAAAACCATTAGACCACCACCACCCTGAACCAGGATGGAGCCACGTTTCCATGCTGTCAATACTAAATTCTTACCCCACCATTCAAATGCATCAGCACAAACAGAAACTCATCAGACCAGGCAACATTGTCCAACATTTATTGTCCAATTTTGGTGACGCTGTGTGAATTGTAGCCTTGGTTTCCTGTTCTTAGCAGCCAGGTGGCCCTGGTGTGGTCTTCTGCTGCTTATCAGCTAAAAGCAATCTGGCCATTCTCCTCTGTCCTCTGGCATAAACAAAGCTTTTTCCCCACTCAATGAATATTTTCAGTTTTTTGGACCATACTATGTAAACCCCAGAGATGGTTATGTAGTAAAATCGCCGTACATCAGCAGTTTCTGAAACACTCAGACTTGTCTGACACCAACAAACATGTCATGTTCAAAGTTGCTTAAATGACCCTTTTTCCTCATTCTGATGCTCAGTCAGAACTCCAGCAGGCAAGTTGTCTTGACCATGTCTACATGCTTAAATGTGCTGAGTTGCTGCGATGTGATTGGTTGTATTTCCAAGCAGCTGAAACAGGTGTACCTAACAAAGCATTAAGTGATTGTAAGTCATATAAAACGTAGAAACCTAAAGCATTTACTAAGTTTCTTCTTTTTTTCCACTTCATGTTGATACTACCAGAATAATACTGAACTTGTAAAAATTCATGAGCACAGTCACAGTCATCAAGATTCTGTTAAACATCTGCTTGGGTCTTTTAAGTTTAAACATAATTGAAAAACTTGTGGATAAAGGTGTGAAGCAGTCTACACACAGTAAAAAAAAAAAAAATCCCAGCAAACCCTAAACACAGCTTTTATGAGCCTAGCTATTAATCCTACTCATTGTCACCAACAGTGCTTCATGCACACCACTAACTGCATTGTTTGATTGAAAAGGAAAACAGGTGGAGAGAGACATGCGTGCATGCGTTCACACTGCAGTAGTTAAGCATCAAACTACCAGACAATCATTTGCATAAAATTTTCAAAGAAAGAAACGTTCACTAAGAAAATCAATATATTATTGATCAATTTGCTGCTCCCAAATTCCCTATGTGAAGCAGCAGACTGGAGACTTACATCTCTTTCCTGTCAAGACCTTTTTTCTTCCCACTCTCGCTCTGTTCCACTCCCCTGCATGTGTCGACTAGAAAGAATTTAGAGTCATTTTTGGTCCTGATCTTATCCAGTAAAGCTGCATTTGTGTGTTTGTTTGCTATCATGCGGTCACTGCAGCTCAAACAGAAAACTGGCGTGTTGCGGTGACCTGTGTCTCTGTGACCCAGAGTTACGATATTTTACTTTGGATCAATGCAGATTGCATAATTAAGTCAATGCTAAACGCAAGTCCTTTTAGAAGTGGCTCTGAGTCAGGATGTCCCTATTTGTGATTTGTAGGTATCACCACATGCTAAAACTATGGATCCATTAGTTCTTCTGTTGTACTCCACCTTGCTTCTCTTTATATTGTCTTCTCCTCTCATAGGCCCTGACTTTAAATGAAAATCATGTTTGCCCCTGGATTTCACTTTCAAGAGGACACTTGATGCAGTTTGTGGTTTGTATTTGAGGAGATACATATATATGTGTTTATATACATATACTGTGAGTGATGTCAGATGCAGCAGGCTTGATCTACTTTAGATTAGATTCTGGCAGTGCAGGTGTACACACCCACATAATGAATTGGTATTCTGAAGGAGCTCAGATTAAATCAAATATTCATCCCTTTAACACAGTCTCTTTTGTCTTCTTTCAACCCGACTCTGTCCTTTATCATAAGCCATCCATCTTGTATTTCATTCCATGACTTTAAAATCCTTTTCTCCGACTTTCGATATTTGTTGCCTTATGGGGATTGAAAAATTGCTCTCTCCTGCAATCTAATTAGCTCGCGAAATGTTCCTATTAATTAGCTCACTTTGCTCTGAGAGACAATGTATTATTTATGTTGAGGCAGGTCCCAGCAGAACAGACTGATGTTTTCCAAGCCTGCGGCAGTATGCTGTGGCATTATAGGACGGTTCCTGTTTTCATTACTTGCAAACATCTCTTAAATGTCGCAAATCAGGTTACAGTTAAAGCACACATATATAAACGCTAGCATAAAGAAAGGGGGAGAAAGAGAATAGATGACTAGTTACAGTTCTCATACTTTAAAATGCATGAAGAATTTATTCCAATTACTCATCATGATGATAATGTCTTTGCAGTCGTAAACTGGAATAATACTTGGAAGTAATGTGGACTGGAGCCATTAAAGCTTTAATGATTCATGGCCTGATGTGCTAAAGTGGTGTGATGTTTTAATGCATTTGCAATGAAGCATAAAAGTACAAGTGTGACGAGTGCATCAGAATCTATTTGGATGCTTTTTCAGTGTTTGGAGGAGGCTTGTGCCGCACGCTGTATGACGTATTGCAGATTAGTAGGGAAGTGAATGCTATATCTGTTTTATTTTTTGAGCTTAAAAGTTCTTCCAGTTCATCCAGAGGGAAACATTACTCATTATAATTCACTGCTTTTTTTGTGGTGCTGTATAATGACTGTTGAGATGAAATAGCCCTGTAGGCCAATATATAACCCCAACATTACAAGCCAGCAACTTGCATGACAACTGGTTTGTTTGTTCATTCAGGTCAATTCAAGTCAGTTTTATTTACGTAGCACCAAATCACAACAACAATCACCTCAAAATGCTTTATATTGTAAGATAAAGGCTTTACAATAATAGAGCGAAACCCCCAACAATCAAATGACCCCCTATGAGCAAGCGCTTGGCAACAGTGGGAAGGAAAAACCACCTTTTAACAGGAAGAAAGCTCCGGCAGGAACCAAGCAGATGGGTTACAGCAGCAGAAGACCACACCTGCCACTCCTGTGAGCTAACGACAGGAGACTGAGATATGATTCACATAGGTCTGACCAAAACTGGACAATAGATGATTGGAAAAATCCTGGTGTGATGAGTCTTGTTTTCTGCTGCAACATTCAGATGGTGGGTTTTAGAATTTTACATAAACAACATTAAATCCCTTAAACCATCCAGCCTTGTATCAACAGTTCAGTCTGCTGGTGGTGCTGTCACGGTGTGGGGGATACTTTGTTTCCACACTTTAGGCTCCTTAGTACCAACTGAACGTTGTTTAAACATCACAGTATACTTCTTGAGTATTCTTGCTGACCAAGTCCTTCCTTTATAACTACAGTGTACTCATCTTCTGATACCTGCTTCCAACAGGATAACACATCATGTCTCAAATCATTCCAATGTGATTCTACAGAAACTGTGTGATGCTATCATGTCAATATGGAGCAAAATCAGTGAAGAACAGCTTCCAGCACCTTATGCCAAAAGCTTCCAAAACAGTATTAGCAAGGATTACTTAATAAGGTCGCCAGCAGGTGTAGTTTTGTTGTTTTATTTTATGCAAAGTCTTAATAGTTCCATTAAAAAACAAGACATTAGTTTTCATGCTCCAAATGATGTTAAATAGGACATTTGTTTGAAATTACTTGTTTGAAATTATTTCCTTAATGGATGCTAATCCATTAGCAAGTATTGAAAGGTTAATTACAGTGTATTTCATCATGCTGCACTTCTCGTTGATATAGTTATTGTGGTTCTATTGGTCATGCCAACATTTTACAGGGGTCTCCTGTGTAGCAATTTGCTGACAGACCAAACCACTCTGCCTATTCCTCTGCAGACAATAAGGAGAGGACGTTATATAACATTTTTAAGACTGCAAAACAAGAAAAACATACAACTAACAAACCACCACAGAAGAGGTTTTTCCATATAACTAGAGCACCTTTTAAAGTTTGGATGCTGAGCAGTTTCACCAAAGATGTATGTGGAGTGCAGGTAATGCTGTTAGACGGGGTCACAGGCAACACATTCTGCCTGTGCCCCTGTGCCCTCTCGTCCTCGTCAAAGGTCGCAGGGTCTGCTGCTTTTAAGGGAAGATTGTTGATGTTTTCAAAGCTGACACGATCAATGAAAGTGTAATCCTTCATCCAGCACATTCGTTCTAACAGTGCTCTGATCTGATCACAGGACATCAGCAAATCCATTTTAACACGGCATATTTTAAATTTGTGTTGCGTTCCCTTACTTTAAAGCGCGTCCATCATTTTTTTAATTGCTTTTCTCTCACTCACCCTCACATAAAACACACCCAAACACTCCCATTCAAACAGTGAAAAACATCCTTCAAAGCTTTGAAGCCCCGTTTCCCTCGCAGCAGTTGCAGCTTAATGTAGGTTGCTTGGAAACAACCCAGAATTTGGCACCTAATTGGAGCGTGCATGTGCTCCATTCAGCGGGCAGGCGGCTGGCGACTCTGTTGTGCAAACT
>VOQK01029515.1:42016-57261 GCA_015052645.1 Benitochromis conjunctus | reverse complement strand
TCCTGTCCAGATGGAGCCTCTGTGGGAGTTTGGCCTGTGTGTGTCTGCGTGTGTGTGTGTGTGTGTGCGTGTGTGTGTGTGTGTGTGTGTGTGTGTGCGCGTGTGTGTGTGCGTGTGTGTGTGTGTGTGTGTGTGTGTGTGTGTGGAGGCTGCGTAGGTGAATCTGATGAGTACGCCGATATAGGGATTTTGATAGAAAGTAATTACTGAGATGTGGATAAAGTATAAAAATGTTTCTGCTGAGTGTGAGTAAATAGCATTAACTCTAAATATATATAATTAACTCTAAATATCATTGACTCTGTCACATATCAGTTATTACCTTTAACATTTTCATGAAATCATATTTTGCTAAAAGTGCTTTTTCAGTCAGGACCAGTCAAGTGACAAGAGCGGCTTCCTCTAATCAAAAATAGGATTATTATTTTATATCTCACAAGACCAGTGCTGGGATCATAACTCAAAACAGTAATGTATTACACGGTACTCAATACTTTTTCTTTTAAGTATAGATTACCAGGCATAAATATTCCCCAGAGAAAGTAATTCTAACATGCCTCGAATTACATTGTCAAAAATGACTAGTTAACAAAACAAGGCTACAGTCCCACACACTGACACATTCCCTGTGTGTTACCGTTTGAATGCAAAGCCTGAACCACAAAGCAAAATTGATAAGCAGCCCAAAGACAGAGACTTTTGTGGCAAAATCAAAACCACTTCTGTAGACCTATTGTTACCTTCTGTAATATGTATTATATACGGTTAAAATAAACATATTTTTATTGGCTTAAGTCCAAATAATTAAACATTTTAGTTATGTAAAAATTTTGAATTTTATATACTGTATAGTGTATATAATAAATAAGCATGTAGTCTAATAAGTATAAAATCCAGAAAGCTGCACAACATGAAGTGGCTCAGTTAGAAATACAAGCCTAACTTAAGTTTCACACAATTTTTATTGGAAATAAACTGTTACATAAAGCCAGGCGGCACTGGGCAACCCAATTTCACAGCAAAATGCGTAGTAAACATGGTCAATTCAATCTTATATATACAGCACCAAATCACAACAACAGTTGCCTCAAGGTGCTTTATATTGTAAGGTAGACCCTACAATAATACATACCACTGTGTCCATTTCACACTTTGCCTCTCCAAAGCGTGAAATGTACACGCATGCAGAAAATGCAGCAGGGGGAGATAATATATTTAAAGCCATGAAGTCGGTAGTAAGCAAAAACCATATTAACTACATTAAACGGTCTTAAATTGTCGGAAATGAAAAATTAAGCTAGGCGGTCAATATGTATATACATGTGCTAATAATGTCTGTTTAAATGCTTTCCCGTGATTATTTTCATGTATGCTTGAAATAAAATATCTCCCTCTGCTGTAACTGCAGATTACTGCAACTTCTGCATGCATGTACATTTCGCATTTTGGAGAGGCTTAGCTAGAAATGGACACGGTGAACCGGCATGTCTATCACATGTTTTGCTGTGATATTAGGTTCAGAGATTATTATAGGGTGTCACATGCCACCACATGCACCACAGTAGATCCGCCCCTGACCAGAGAGACTCCCACCGATGGCCACAGTGTTGAGGGTACAATGCTGCCAGCCTGACTGCTCACCGCTGCCTTTGTTACCTTTTGACGATCAGGCTCTAGGTGCCGGGCTCTGTATTAGCATGCAGCCTGTGCAGGAGTTTGTAAAGTTTCAGTGTTGTGTTAGCAGTATAGTGTTGGACACAGTTTACATATCACAGTTACATGCTTTTCCTTCCGTAGAAGAAAGATAATGAGAAAAATTATATTCTGCTGCTGACTGCAGAATAGATGTATACATGTGCCAGAAGAAAAAGACTAATTTTAATTTGTTTTCTTTCTTTTTTCTGGTGTTTGTCAATTTAGCCAACTACATTCTACAATATAAATACCCATGTTAAATGAGCCAGTATTGTGTCTTTCCAGTAAATTGGTGGAATTTGATAATGTTACTTCAAAAGCTTAAATTCAGACTGATCACTATCTTCAACAGCCATACTGAAAAACATTTAACCACTTTCATCCTTTTTTAAATTAATTTTAATGGCCAATGGGACATAAAAACTTAATGAACAGAATATCAGTTTAATCAGATAAGAAAAAAAAAATGCAGTTTTAAAGGCTTTTTTACCTAGAAGTTTTCTTTTTACGAGACTAAACTACATCACAATGCTGCAAATTATCCAGTTTAACCTGTATTTAATATTATAAACTTTAACTAACATAAAATGGATAAGTGGAAGGAAATGGATGGATAGAATTTGTTTTCAAAAACATTTCAAAATACAATATGTGATATCCAAATACCTGAAGCAGCACATTCTGCACTTGAAGACAAATTTAAACCAGTTAGTACATTACATGTAAGCTTTTAACATATAATATATCAAATGTCACTTGCTGAGCAGTCCATACGTTAGAGAAGACTCTCTCATGTTCTTTCTTACATCATTCTCCATCGCTGAGAGTAAAATTATCACACATAAACACGTTTTTTCTTCCCCTGAAAAAGTACAGTCACAATCTGTCTGTACTTTTAGCTAGCTGACAGATTGTGTGTCAAACTGCACAGAAGCTATTCATGTGTCATATTTGTTGAGCTGTTTGAAACATTGAATTTGAAATTACCTGCCACTTCAAAAGAGTTACTATTTTATTTGTGCTCCTCTTCAGCTCGACGCTGAAGTGAACACAACTTTCTGACATCTGAACCGTGAACACGTCGCAGGGATGAGATGGACAAAATCATGTGCGCAGGTGGACTCATGACTTACCTGTATCTGTGGCATCAGCTAAAAGAAACACCAAACTGTAACGAAGGCAAAATGAATATGAATGAGTGAAAAAGGAATTTTTTTCCCCCAGCCCACCCAACATTGGCAATATGACAGATATGATGCTTACTAAGTCAGAATCATTAAACGAATGAGCTATGGCGGAAATGGGTTGCTAAGGGGCTTGCAGATGCACGGAAACTGTGGTTAGAGCTTGATTTTTCTGTATGTGAAATTACCACTTGGTTTTATTTTCCCCAAAAGGCCCTCAAGGACACTGAGAAAAATAAAAAATCTGAATTTAATGAATACGCCTGTCCATCACTTGACATCAGCTTACGTAATGAATAAATACATCTCCTCATGCAGACTATTTCCACACAAGGAAAACCTTGTCCTAATGTACCAATATATCCAAAAGGATGACGGATGAGGTGATAGTTTACTTTAATGGCCCTTCACTTTTCTTATGCAGGAGGAAGTAAGTTAAATTGTGCATTCATAATGACTATTTCTAGATATTCTGGTTTCTCTGTCTCTCGATCTGGTCACATATGCCTTTCCTCCTGAGCTTGCTTTTAAAACTCCCATTTCCATGGCCACAGGAAGACCTGCATTAATTTAATCATTTCCACTGTGTTCAAGAGGCTTCAGTGTGATTCAAAAGGATTGTCAAAGGCGATTTTCAATTTACACTTCAGGCTAGCTGCAAACTCAGTGTCATTAGGGGTGAAAAAAAAATGATGGGTTTTCATGAACACGTTTTCGTATTTCTGACAGGAAATAATGTAGGCATGTAGAAGACCAAATGATCTTGAAGAGTAAGCCTTCAAGTCTTTATCCAACTTGTATTTCTAGCGTGACCTCTCCAGTTTGGCCCTTTATGTAAAATGCTGATTTGACTGCTGCCTGGTTTTTGTCCTAGATTGTGTTGTTTGTATGTCTCTATGGGTATCTTAGCAGAAAGCCACAAAATATTCCATGTGTGTTTATTTTGCTCCTGTTTGCCTTCATGCTATATCTCGGGAGTGTTTTACCATTAGGTGTTAAACAGCACACAGAGCCATAACTTTGTGCTTTCTGTGTAGAGTCTACAGAGATAATGTGTGGGTTCCTCTCACATTGCCAACACAGGGGAGTGAGTAAACAATAGCTTGAATCACTGCCCAGTATTCTGCTGACAGTATTCACCATCATTTGGGCTTCATTTTGATCATTTTGTGTACTTTATAAACTTACTTTTGGATTTCGTCTTTACATTTAAGATGCTTCCTGTTGTAATGACAGACCGCCGCTGTCTTTGGGTGATAGGCAGTGTACATCCTGGATAGGTTACTAGTCCTCTGCAGGGCAAAACAGGTTGTCAAAATAATATAAATTTGAAGAGAGTCACCTCTCAGTGGAATAGCTCAATAAAGATTTTCCATGGATGTAAATGAAACACATTTACACAGCTGTGAATGAGACACAGTCCTTCTAGCTGAAAAAGAAACATGTTTGGTCTCTAATTTAGTGTGAGGAAAGCCTGAACACACTTCACCAGTCAAACTCAAGACCAGAAAAGAAAAAACTTAAATGGGTGACTTATGGACTAGTTTACTTTGTAGCATGTCTGGCTAGAATTGGCACCAGACAAACTCTCCATCCATCCCATGGATTAGATTGGATTACAATCCTAGATGGAACATTATGGATTGGGTTGGGGTGGGTAATCCACTGGGGAATATTATCTTCTGACAGTGGATAATATGTGTTGGACACTAAAGATGGTCAGAGTGAGAGGTTTAACAGCAGCCACGAGGTCACGGGTTAACTCCTCTCCAAAGCCAAAATAGCCATTCCCATCAAAGTGCCTTTTCACCCTCCGCCTCGTGCTGCAGGCTGCACCGTGCTCTCTGTGCAAAGGCACCACTTTCCGAGATTGATGCCTTTGTTTGAGGTGCTAAAACAGAAAAAAAAAAAAAGTGACAGGGAGATTTTGAATTAATGTGAAAGAATCACACATTGAAATTGTGTCTCCGCCCACGTGTTTTCCGTTTGCTGCCTCGGAGAAATGTCGAGAGCGCCGAGAAAGAAATTAACACCAGGAAGCAGCCTGCCAAAAGCAGTTAGAAACTGGCTGTGACAGGCAATTCTGTTAAAGCTACCGCACCACAGCAGGTGTGAGACACATCGCAGCAACAGAAATTAGCTGAGAACATTTTCATATTGCATAATATGGTTCACTATGTCTAGTCACTGGCTGTACCACTGTAACACACAACACAGCCTGTTCAGCTGCTACAGACCCAGCAGTAATATTTAGAGTGATGCACTCAAAGTTTTAATTTTCTTTTTAGAGTAATATTTCATTGAATATAAAGGCAACAGGATTAAAGAGGTTTGTATTGGGAATATTCTGACTGTGGCAGTGGCTACTGATGGATACCATCAGTGTTAAAATGATGCTCCAACCCAGTACTGAGTATAAGCAGCCCCTCGCACACAGCAGCCACACAGTAACAAGGTTGGAGGGACTTTGACTTAGTTAAGATCTCAGCTGTGCGACATCAGACAGCTGGCTGTGACTGCCAGGCACAAGCTGGAGAACCACCGCTCGACTTTAGATGTAAGTCCAACACTTAAAAAGGAGGATTGCGTTAAAAAGCGGCGCTCAGCTGTGTCATGCTAATTAGGGATTACAGATTTTTCTCTGTACCTCTCAGTGCCGTAAGCTACCTGCACCTACAGGTATGATTGTTGCGTTTTTATTAGTGGTCTCTTGACAGATTGTCAAACCATCACAGCGGTGGTACAAGCAGGCCTGAGAAAGACTCAGAAATGTCATTCCATGACTTATGCCTCGAGGCAAAGAAACCTACATAGAGTTACTTTTTGTTAAATCCCTTCTCATGGCGGTGTTTTTACAAATCTTGTACACATGCCTCCCTCATTGTTTGGAAACAAGTCTGTAAAATGACAGCTTTCTGACAGCAATCTTGAAAACTCGAGCCTTCATGCTGTGTAGGCTCTTCTCTCGCTCGCTCTTTCTTTTTTACAGTAAAGTTGAGGGTGACTTGGCTTAGGCAGTGGCTGACAAATGGGACACGAGGAATGTGGGGTTTGGGAAAAAAGCTTGTCGCAGTAAACAAGGAGAGAAGAAGGGCGTGTAAAAGAAATGAAAAGTGAGAGGAGGAGAGGAGGAGTGAGAAGATGAGTGGAGGGTGAGAATGGAGGATGGCAGAGCAGAGAATGAGCTGATAGTGAGTGAGATATAAATACTATTGTAATACACAGAAAAATAGGCATTGGGATTGCACAGTTACATCACACATACAGCAAGATACACACAGGTATGGTTTTATCCAATCCAGCCAAAGACAGCTGCAGTGCAATCAATAGTTTATTGGGGGAAGTTTACAGTGTTTATTTTCTTGACATTTACTCGGATCTGCTTTCTTGTTAAAAGTTACATGAGAACAAACTGCTTTCATATCAGTTATTTCAGACTGAAGTCTAATGGGTTTGTGTCTAACTAAAGTTTACAAAATGCATTTATGTCAATTCAATCATTTACAGTATTTGTACATTTTTACCCACCTCAAAAACTCTGTTCATCTGCCGTTCATCTGCAGTGAGCGTTCCCAGAGAGCACACTGACTACAGGCCAGATCCACTTGGCGTCTTTTGCTATCTGGGTCGGCTTGTCAGTGCACTGTTTACCTCAGCTGTCAATATGCCAGGTGTGAAGCTTCCAAGTCTATTTACAATGGAGGGGACTGTCGAACTTTGTGAAAAGAGTTGGTGAGTCAGTGAAGCTCACCTCAGTCTGATGACAGCGACACTGAGGTGAGCTGTTGGAATAGTCTGAACTTTTCTGTCAGTAAGCGTAGCTGTTAGCAGCTGTTAGTGAAACTGTTATTGAAGTGACACTAACTGCCAGGATCCGAGTGAGTGACTGTACTTAAGACCAGCACGGCCATCACTCCTTCACCATCAGCTACCTATGGTGGTAACCAGGCCTCTTTGCTCCTTGTGTCTTCGCTTTCGATTGTTGTACTTGTTTTCCTGCGTCTTCCGTTCTCCTCACCGTGCCGTCGCTACTCGGCTGCTATCAATATCTATGGGCTGGTCTCTTGGCAAGAATCTCCAAACAACTCCACTTTTCTTATCTCTAAATATTCACCGTGCTCACCGGCCTGTCCTCCTGCCCACTGCTTTCTCTGGATCATGAGGTTGGAATTGCATTCAATCATTCACCTGTTGGACACTCACTCGGTTTTAGAGCCCTGACTTCAGTTCAGGAGATGAAGCTTGAGGTGAGGAGGAAGAAGAGGACGTTTTCTCTAGATGCCGTTTGCGATGTCTCTTTCCTTCATGTTTTTGCTTCTTTGGTGAAAGAGACCCTTTATCAGGTGATAAAACATGTACGGTAAATGTATATTTATGAGCACAAAAATCATTTTTTATGTTAAAGATACTGAAAAAATAACGAACTGTATCTTTAATATTTTTCACTACAAACTACTTGGTTAAAGTAACTACTTCAGAGTGACAGGCTCATGTCACTAATGCGACAACTCAGCATTTTTAAAAAGTAGCTTCTTCTTTTTTTCCAGACCATAATTTATAAAATAAACAGAATCCTGTATTAAAATGACCTCGATGCTCTTGAGACCATACACTTAGAAGATTTCTTTTTCTTATCAGATTTCAAATCATTATCATTTTCCCAGTCAAATGAATTGCTCAGTGTTAAGAAGAAAGAACAGAGGTTGAAGGCACAGCCACACTGGCTTCAGCTTTTAAAAGTTTAATAAAGTGATTCTATTTTAATGGTTATCTACTGGCTTCTGCAGTCTAGTAGCTGAGGGAACAATGACTGCTGTTATCCTCCTCCTCCTGAAGTGAGGGAGTGTAAACTCAGTTCTGTTTGTTTGTCTGTGTCTCTGCCTGTTTGTTAGCAGTCGATCGTCCACATTTTTCAACATATAATTTTAAATTCTGTGTGATGATAAATACCAATAACTCCAGCTGGTTTAATTTAGGTGAAAATCAGGTCGTTGTCACACCAAAAACAGTAAAAACTTCATCTTACCCACAATTTTATCATCTTCGAGCTTCACAACAATGACCATTTGACCTTGACATTGATTCTTAGTGCCTGAGGTCAAAGTTGACCTTCAAAAAAAATTTCAAGAAACCATATCAAGTAATATATCACACGAAAGGGCATGGCGAGAGCTGTACAGCACAGTTTATTTTTTCAATACAGCACCCTACACTTTCACAATGACATCCTAATAGGCTGACACTATTGTATTGTAAGAAAAGCAGGTTGATGTCAGCATGTTGTAATAAAAAAACCCATCAACGGTTTAGTCGCCCTTCAGGGGGAGTTATGCTATATTTGTTACTTTTTACCAGCACTAGAATAGAAACCAGCATAAAATATAAGTACATTAAAAGTCAATAAAGTACTGTAGTAAATATATTACGTGACATCCCAATACTGAGGTATTTTAGCAATGTAAGACTGAGAGTGCTCTAACAGCATTGGCTAAGGCGGCACTGCAGGAGTCAATGTGCTAAGTCAGTGGTAGATGTTTTTTTTTTTTACTCATACAAAACACTTTCATGTTCAGGCAGTGCTATTGTTTGTGCTTCATTGTAATGAGGTCATAAACCCTTTATGTCTTTTTCCTACAGAAATATAATCTTTTTATTTTAATACTACAAAAACAAATGAGTCACTGAGTCTCGCAGTTCCTCAGTTTACTCATCTAGCTACATACGCTTGCTGCACTTGAGAGAAAAGACTTGAGGGTTTTTTTCCTCCTTGAACTCTCTCCTTTAATTTGCTTAAAAGACTTTTTTATGCATTAATTAACAGAGGGCTTCGCAAACAAAGACGGATGAATGTTTTTTTTCTTTTTTCTTCTTTATGGCTGGAGAAATATTTTTCTTCTGCATTCTGCCAAGCTGTCTTACTATAGAATAGTCTGCTCTCCCAGCAGGTTTTATTACTGCTGCTTTTCAGGTCCAGGTGTGTTTGTGGGCTTGTGTGTGTGTGTGTGTGCGTGTGTGTGCGTGTGTGTGTGTGTGTGCGTGTGTGTGTGTGTGTGTGTGCGTGTGTGTGTGCGTGTGTGTGTGTGTGTGTTTGAACAAAATCTTCATATTTCACATAATTTTCAATAGACATTAGCTACTAGACTTTTGTAGAAAATGTTAGATATGAAATGATGACATTAACTGCATCTGAAAATTATTACTTTAATAAAGATTTGAATTTTGTACAGGGCACATGTGCAGAACAGTACAACACCACACAAGACATGGACATTTCAACAACATCAGACAGATACCAATGCATACAATGGAAAAGAATCAGTTCCAGTAGCTGTAAACAATATAATTTCACACTACTATCAAAAAACCCAAACAAAGCTCAGGCAGGAGCTGAACAGACACCGAGCATGACATATAATATCGCCACTGCAGACTGAGAGGCATCATCAAAGACACTATTAGCCACAGCAAGATGATTCTGACCCGATTTAGCATCAGTTTGGCGGCACCGTGCAGACCTTTCAATTAGTGGTGGCGTTTTCGAATGTTTACTCAAACCTCTTACGTCTTCACAAAATGCCCCGGGGAATTCACAGAAACGCAGACGCTTAATTAGTTCAAAATATCTTGCGATGAGAATTTTACATCAGGACAATTCATTTGATGATTTGTTTACATGGGTACAAACACCCTGGCAGGCACTTTCCACTAAGGATCTTTTGTTTATGCTAGGGCGAGCCAGTGTTAGAGAAACGTTGCATTCAACAGCATGTCTCATTCACCAGTTGAGAATTATGGTAAGAGGTGGATTTTTCTGAAACTAACTAAGGCATATTACAAACTACAGTACAACTCATGCATGGAATGTGT
This sequence comes from Benitochromis conjunctus, assembly GCA_015052645.1. Lineage (NCBI taxonomy): Eukaryota > Metazoa > Chordata > Actinopteri > Cichliformes > Cichlidae > Benitochromis > Benitochromis conjunctus. The sequence goes on along the minus strand of VOQK01029515.1, from coordinate 47,515 downwards.
TTCAGCTGAAATAGTTCTGTTCAGTTATCACCTTGTTACTGACTGTATCTCATATCCCCGTGTTGGTGGTGTTGCTGCACCATCATAATAATGTTGGTCCAGAATCAACACTGCAGCTGATCCATCACGACGTTATGATGTCATAGCTTTTCAATATGGTGAAAAGAAAGTTTTGTATACCCTAGGGCATTTCTTTTTCTATCATCTGGAACAAAAAGTAAGCATTTCAAGTGTTTTATTGATTAAGTCATAAAGTATAATAAAAATATCACCGTGTTAGGTTTGCTAGTTTTTTTAAGGTTGCTCATGTTGATTTTTTGTGATAATTTTTAAAAGCATTAGCTAACTTCTTGGCTAATGCTAACTGAATGCTCAGACAGCATCACTGGTCAGTCGATCCTGGACCGATGTTATTGTGATGATGCAGGAAAAACACCAACACAGAGATATCACATCATCCGTGTTAATGTAGAATTCTTTATTTAAAGGTAAGACTATAGCCTTTTAGCAAAGTAATCATAAGAGTTCTGGTTAGCTAACCGCTAACTCTATATAATAATCTATATAATAATTTTAATTTAATATTTTAATTTTAAAAATGTACTATATGTACCTAAAAAACTACATTTGTATTTATCTTGTATTGCACAACTCTCCAGATGATAAGAGCATCTGTTGGGCTGTTAGAAGTTTCAGAAGTAACTATAAAGCCCCTTCTCACTTCAAATAAATGTATACCATTAGTTTAAGGAGCTTGGAAAGGAAGCAACTTGACTGCTTTAAATTTCAATTGCTACCTGAAAGCTCAGATAACATCACTGGTTCAACGTTATTATGATGATGCAGGAAAAATACCAGCACAGAGATATCAGATCACCCGTGAGTGGCTTGCATGTATAAAATCAAAGCGTATCTAAGAATGTAGATGTGCAGGGTTTTATGTACCTATCCTATTAAAGAAGATAAGGTATAGTGCGATCATGTGATCATTTGAGATTTTATTGATTAGGTGTATTTTTACCTCAATTTCTAAATTTCTCAAGTTACATAAATTAAGCAAAATGTTTTCAAGAAATGAGTAAAAACATTAAAAAACATTGTTTGTGCTGAGGAATTCCTTAGGGAAAAATATTTCTGTAATTTCGGGTAATTCGGGGTTAAAATAGACCCCCCTGACCTTTAAAGACAGACATAAAGACAGCAGCCTTCGCATGAATGCAATCGCTTCTGTCCTCTTCTGTGAAATCTGTGAGCATTGCAGTGGCAAGACAATAAAAGCATATGAATACATCATGCAGAGGTGAAAACAATGTAGCATCACTTATAACAAGTATCCGATCCATCTCTATCCCCACCCTCTCTTTTCATTCTCTTTCATCATCTACTCCTGGCTGCCACCTACTGCTTAATATTCCTACCACTTTCTCCAGCATTTTTCATCACCTTACATTGACTCAAAACTCTAAAGCGGTCACAGCCCTTAATTAACTCCTGCACAACCCTGCTGGGTTTCTGCTGGCTTGACACAACTTCTGGCTTTCATAGTAGAGGTCAGATCTCTGAGACTGAGATCAACTCATTATTTTTCATACAACGTGGCAGTTTAAAAATAAACGAATAAATGGAAAAGTTGGTAGCACTTTATAATACAGCCCACAACTAACAGCGTTTCATTTCAAATTTCAATAAGGAGGTAAAGTTTTTACAGGAAATAATAAATTAGTATACTGTAAGTAAATCTAAGTGGTGGGAACCTTCTGGGAACAAACAATATTTCTTTAGTTTATTCTGTAAGTATGCAGTACTTTTATAGATACAGTGCATATTATAGAGTGGTTTAACCTTCCAATATTAAATTGTAAATACATGTCAGTTTTTTTGGTGTGCATGATGAATTTTTAGAATAGATGTACATATTCCTACTTACAAAAAAAAAACCTTAAGAAAACATGCACTGGATTATAACCACCTTTTTTAGTGAATCAAACCATTTATAGGTTTAAAAACAATTCTGTTATCATTTTAGATAAAATACCATAAAATGGCATTTTGTGGTAGAGAATTAAACCGTTAGTAAAAGGCCGTATTATACAGTGCTATTGAAAAATTCAATTTCTGCACAGTTTTGAACCTTAGTAAACTCATTTGTATTATATTTTGTACAACATCTTGGGAGTTAAATGACATCATAACCACTCATTTTACCAGATTTAAATAAAAGTTCAACAGTTTGGAATTTGCTTTCTTGCTTTCTTGCTCAGACTTTGATAAGAAGATGATTGCCAGTCTCACACGTTGTATATAATAAACAGGATCCTACTGCAGCAGCTGGCTAACTTAGCAAAAGTGTTCGGAATACATTATCTGTCACTGTAAAAAGTAACAGTATCTGCCCGTCAGAGCCATTAAACTCATTTGTATTATATTTTGTACAACATCTTGGGAGTGAATAAACAACAAATTGTTGCCTTACAGAGAAACCAAGATCTTTCACAATGCTGGAAAATCAGTAGACGTTTCTTGCAAATCTTGTCACATCACCTGTAATTCCCTTTTCTTGTTAATGTGGACTGCATTTAGCCATAGTTAAATTAGCCATAAGTGCTTCTAAAGTATATGTAAAACTAAAAACAGTCAGTACTGTATGCCTTGGCACTGAAATGCATTTCGATGGTAATACGTTTAATTCTGCACCTGTCGGGATCTACGAAACTGAACTGAACAAAGTGATCGAGGGCTTTCATGGCTGGTTGCTTGTCTAAGTAAAGAAATTGTTCGGTAAGCTAAGTTAGCTGGCTGCTTTACAACTTTCAAATACCTCTACTCAAAACTCTCAACAAGAAAGTATGTTTTGTCAAATGTGGAATCTTTTATTTATTTAAAAATGACAGTATAGCCTTTTAGCTAGGTAATTAAACAAGTTCTAAGTAGCTAACAGCTACTGTTACTGCTAACACTTTTGCTTGCTGTTTTTGAGTGAGCAAATCTACACTGTAATTTTCATTTTATATTCTAATTTAAGGAATAGACTATATGTACCTTAAAAATACAATCTGTTTGCATACTACATTTGTATTTATCTTGTATTGCACAACTCTCCAGATGATAAGAGCATCTGTTGGACTCACGTCATATAAATGTATGCCATTAGTTTCTTTTTCCATGTTACACAACTGTTATCCAATGCCACACAGTTTTAGAAGTTTGTTACTGTTTAGAACATCCCTTGTTAGTGGTAATACTGGAGATGTGGGAGCTTTCCTTTCAAAAGCCTCCCCTGTAGTTCACTGAGAACTCCTGCTGTGTTTACTGCAAGGCTCCCCGGGGTCTTTGGTTGCTCCACCATAAACATCAACTCCATTCTCAGCCCAGGGTACCACACTGCCCTGGGTTATTTTGCCACATCGGGCTAAGCTTGCCACCTGGTTGGACGTCAGGACCCGGTCCCAAAGACCCACCTGGGACAACTCTCCAACCAAGGCCTGGGATGAGTCAAAACCTCCACCCAGGGAATCCTGGAGAAAAAAAATACAGACAATTTACAGCAATACAATTTGGCAAGAGTGTGGATTTGAATTTGGGAAATGAAAAAGATGTGGTGATCAGTATGAACACAAGCCAAGAAATAAAAGCAGCTACCAGCTCTGTATCCATCACACATACACATCTCATTCATAGCATCACATCTTAGTCCACTATCTGAATGCAGGCAAGCAGAAAATATAATTCATGGATTTACTTACTTTCTCAAAGTCACTGATGCTTTCATTTTCTAGTTTTAATTACAGCTAACAGAGAAGTCAATAGGTGAGCAGAGCCACAGCCGCAGTGGCTAAACTTTTGATTGCAGTGCTGTACTCAGCAGTAGTCAGGAAGACTCAGCAAATGAACTTCTTCTGTAAGCGTCTTGCCTGGTTTTAACCAGCTAAAACTTTAGTTACTTAATAATGTATTTTATTCACCTGCTCTTGCCCGAGAATGAGCACGCCATCAGGTCGAATGTGATGTCCAGTGGCTAGTCCATGACCTTCTCCCTTCAGCCTCCCCCCTTGGTAGGCCTGCCACACTCCTCCCTTTTGTGTCCAGCTCACACAGATGTGCTGCCAGCTGCCCCTGGAGAGGTTCAGAGGCAACTGAGCCACCTAGGAACAGGGGAACAAAAGGGCAGTCTAGATGAAGCAGATGTCATCGTGAGAGGTTTTGTGAGTGCCACAGTTCTGAAGGTAAGACGGGTCATCAGACAGCTTGTGCTGAGATCGCATTTGCATGAGAGAAACGAAGCTCCAAAGTCATAAGACAGCCCTTAGACACCTTTGATTCTAAAGTTCTAAAGATGGCTCTTATACAGCTTTTTACTAGTACCAAAGGCATTCTGTTACCTCCAAGGACACACAACTTTTTCTCCAGGCATCTATTACCATAATGACTTCATTGGATTGTGCCCAGAGCCACTGCACTGCGCTACACTAACCTGCCACCCAAGGTGGTATCTCAGTTTATCATTTAAACACATGAATGGGGTTATTTGGCTTGTCTAAATTGGCTGTTTCGTTTGATGTGTTCTGCTTATTTGTATGCTAATTCAGAGCAGTTTTTCTTCCTCAACAGACAGTAGAAATTCAAATTTAGGCTATAATTTTTTATCCATCCATCCATTCATTCTTAACAGCTTCCCAGCTGTTACAGGGCAAGAGGTGGGGTACACACTGGGCAGGTCGTTAGTCTGTAGCAGGGCTAACACACAGAGCGAGGCAACCATTCACACCTATAGCCATTTTTGAACCAGTTAACCTAACAAACATGTCTTTGGATGGTGGTTGGAAGAGTCCCTGAAGAACATGCAAACTCCACACAGAAAGGCTCCAGCTGACTAGTGGATTCAAACCACCACCCTTTTATTTTTTATGTACCCCACTAGTGGCAAAAAAATGTACATGAGAATGACCCATACAGAAAGCAGGGGCTGGCATTGAGTTAACGATGTCTTTAAGATTCTAATCATCAAATAGATGATGGCTCTCTTCCACAGTATGTCTTTTATGTTGTCTTCCTCCCATCACCCCCAAGCAGTCAACGAATATGGCTGCTCTTTCCCTTTTCTTCCTGTTAAGAGGGAGTTTTTCTTTCCCACTATCACCAACTGCTTTTCAAAGGTGGTTGTTTGATTGTTGTGGTTTTCTCTCTGTTACTGTAGGGTCTTTACAAGATAAAGCACATTTGGGTGACTGTTGTGTGATTTGGCGCTATATAAATAAAACTGAATTGAACTGAAAAATAATTTGAAATATGGATGATAAGCTTCCGTGAAAATCCAGAGGAGTACAGAGATGTTGTGAAATAGATATTCTCTCCACACACTTTCAGAGACTCTCAGTACCTTGTCGTCGATGAGCAGCTCAGCAGGAGTGTGCAGGCCTTGCAGCAGCACCAGTTCATTTGGCTGTTCGGGGACAGCGTACGACACGGGGGTCCCGATGCCTCTCTCTGCAGGGCGCAGCC
>VOQK01029515.1:21366-38602 GCA_015052645.1 Benitochromis conjunctus | reverse complement strand
CACATTAGTCCTGCTTTATAGGTCTGTACTGCAGCTCCAACTGTAACTGGTAGCACAGTTGTTGGCGTGATGTCAGAGATGATTTGGAGAGTTTGTTCGAGGTTTCTGACATATTTCTTTGTGTGCTATCTTGGCATTTCCATGAGAGTGGGCCTGTGAGGCTGTAGTTAGAAACACAATGTTGCTTTGAGCAAAATGCTGACATTTGGTGATTCACAGAGAATGCAGACCGAGTTTCACATGTGAGGTTTTGACCTGGTGTTGGTCACAGATGAAATATCAGCAGCACATCCAAATTATTAGAGATCATCCTGCAAATTTGAGGACATTCAGCAGTGGTTGCAATTCGCTAGTAAAAACATAAGTAAAAACAAAAAACACACAGTGGCAATGTAGCAAAGGTCAAGTCAGCCTCTGCAGTAATTAATCTTTTTATTCATGCTCCTGCCACACTAGTTTAAGACAAGAAATGTCATCTTTTATATGATTAGTAAAAACCTATGCTTACTGTATAATACAGACAATAATACCCAGAATGAAAATGCCCTTTGATTTAAATTTTCAAGCACAGTGTGGTGCTTCTGCTGCAATATATTGAAGCTAATATGTTAATGCTAATGGGATATGTCGAATTCAGATTAATTGCTCCCCTGATAGGCGAGGAGACATCATGACACTTTTTTTTTTCTGGTTGTACAAATATGTGGGCATAGCTGGCTGTATTAGGAGTTGCAGCAGAGTAGACGTGATGCAAAACAACCTTTGCAGACCGCATGCAAGAAGAAAGCTAGGAAGGTTCGGGGGATTTAACCTGACCAGTGCTTTCCACCTTTGACCACCAGTTCACAAGGTCTGAAAAATAAAATCTGCCACAGAAGCAAAGCAAATAGCTCCAGTATGCAGAAATGTGATGATAAAAGAAACCGTTTGGGGGGATACGTGGGTGAAAGAAAAAACAAGAGATAAAATAACAGCAGCACAGGAATCAACTCAGGCACAACTTAAGTTCTGTGAGAACGGGGATGAAAGCCATCTGACGACAGTGTAGGGTGATAAGCTAATGTGTGACAGATCACATGCATGCATCCTATAGAGGTTTTCTCTGACAGTGGCAATGTAGAAACAGCAGACCAAACAAAGGAAGTGACCCACCACACAAGCATGTCCTACATAAACTTCATCTGAGGAGCAGAACTGCATGGAAACACAATCAGCCTGTGCTTGCACCAAACAAACAGGAACCTCGTGAATTATTCAGGTCATTTGTTTAGCCCCAAAATAAGGTTATCCATCATCTGAATCTGGTCAAGTAAGAGTGTGTTTGATGTCACTCTGCTGTCTACTTTCCTTCACTGCCTCCTGCTCTCCCTGCACTCCTAGCCTCTCTCTTCATCTCAGTCTTTCCATTATTTTATCATTTCAGGCTGTCGTGAGCAACAGTGCATGTGGGCTTCATTACATATGTCAGGCGTGATGGCATGGAGAAAATTAGGTGTTATTACAACTGACACAAACACTGTAGCAGATAGTCCACTGAAAAAAACAAACCCCTTGCTTTCATAGCCATAAATCCTAAAGGGAGCTCTAGAGTGAAGAAGAAATAAACAGCTATGGTCTCTTCACAGTGGCCAGCACGGAAGAGCGTGTTATAAATATTTTAAATAGCTCCCTCTCCATCAGTCTTACACTGTGGAGATTCTTCTTTGTGCCCTCAGGTCCCTGCGGTGACTAAACACTGCTCCCTGGGATTAATTACATCTCCATTAAGTGCTGCTTGATTTGTATGCAGAGGGTGGTTTGTGTGCTTTTCTCGACACTCTACCTACCTCCAGTTTCTCTATACGGTCTTTGAGCTGAGTTATAGCGTGCTCCAGTTCATCCACAGCTCGCACTGTGAGCAGGTGGACGCCGTCGGAGGTCGCAGACGGGCTGTCCCGCACCATGATCCGGTCCAGGTGCGCCTCCTGCGCCGCGCCTTTGCCTCCTCGCAGCGCTGCGGAGCTCCCGCGTCTCCCCGCGCTGCTACTGCCGCTGCTTCTGCCACTTTTGCCGTCCAGCCCCTTTTCACACTCGGACAGCTTCCCCGTTAGCTCCCTGATGGTCCGCTGGTCTGTTAAGATTTGGTCCTTCTGCTGCAGAACGGTCTGTCGGAGCTCCTCCGCGGTGGTACGGAGGTAGCCCCAGTCTTCGCCTGCGTACAACGACGGGTCGTCCGCTTGTTGCTGAAAGTTTTTCGGGTTGCACTCCCCGGCTGGGATCGGAGTGCAGATAAGCCGACTGACAGTCGGGTCATGTCCGGTGAGTCCGGTGACCCCGTCCAACCCGCCGAGCCCGATGTTGAAGGTAGGCGCTTCTGAATCGGGCGTTTCAGAACCGTGGAGAGCTCCCAGGGATCCGGGCCGGGCCACGGAGCCCGCAGCGGCGGGTGTCTGCGCCGCGGCGTCTAGGAACAACGAATGGTTGTCGACTGCTGGTTGCTGTTGAGCCGCAGCAGCCTTGGAAGATCCGATGTGGACAGCCGCGATGATGCAGATAACCGCTCCGATGAAGGCCACCATCCCGGCGGCCAAGATAATAACGATGAACTTCAGGGTGGCGGCGGGGGCGATCGATTATTAGAAAAATCTAATAATAATAATAACACTCCTTATCTTTAAGAAATTTTAAAAAAAATCTTCCCCCCAAATAAAGCTAAATAAAGTGTGAAATGACTGAAGTTTAGTCTGTATAAATGAGAGAGAGGGACAAAAATCACTCCTCACTTCCCTCACTTTTAAGAGGAAAAAAAACAGGCGATGGAAAAATGAGAGTTCCGCACCATAATTGAGTGATCACGGAGTCAACAGAAAATATCAGAAGCAGATCGTGTGTGTTTCACCTCCTCCTCCTCCTATTCAGCGCGCATGTCCTCGGTTTTCAGGAGAGAGAAAAAATCCAGCCTGTTAATGCTGAGACGAAATGATGAGGGGGAGAGAGATGGAGGAGAGAGAGGAGAAGTTAAATGTAAAAAAAAAAAAAAACAGTACGCACCTGTCCCCCACCTGCACTGTGTTTTACAGCATAACTTTAACTTTTGTGCAATCTTCCTATGGGCAGGGGGGTTTGGACCAGCGACCTTTTTGCCCCCCTTGTTTTCCTAGATAGATTTTATTTTGCAGAATACATGCAAAGACATTTAGGAGGAGAGGTGGTTTTTGTTCTCTCCATTTTCACTTCAGCTTCCATCAAATTCTGAGCCAGCTTTGTCCTGCATACATACATAAAAAACTCCCATTACATGAGAAAATTAGTTTTTCGGCCCTTTGGCTACAGCTATATTTTCCAGCTCAACAACACATTACAGACCGGCTATACTGTAATGTGATGTGTGCAGAGCCATAATTCACCCCGGAGGCTCCCTGTGGAACAGCGCCACAGCAGCAGAGATGACAGAATGATGACCCTAGAGTGTGTGTGTGTAGGTGTGTGTGCGTGTGTGTGTGTGATAAAGACACGGAACTAATAAGAGGTTTCATTACAGCGTGTGATGCGCACTCTTAATTAAAAATAATGCATTTATGCATGTGCTTTGGATAGAAAATGAGAGCCAGCATATAGACTGGTGTGGGAACAATGTCTCTGTGAGAGATATCTGTCTCCCTAGTATGAAAATGAGCATTGCAGCATGCATTCTCACACGTGTAACAAGGGGATTTACCCTAAGACTGCTCAAAGTCACACGTCTTAAAGGCTCAAACTTAAGGTAGGTGAGGGAGACGGCATTCAACATGTCTGCAGGTGGAAACAAGCTCGTGGGTTTCACTAGATCTAGAATATTAAAAAGATTAATGAGTCCCTTAGATATGAAGAGAAGTAACTGAGAAATGTAAATAGAAAGCAGTCACGTAAGTAGCACATAGTAAGTGGCTGAGCACTGCCGCACTACATGTGTTATTGTAGCTGTCTTTCCAGAACATGTGAGTGAACAAGAACTTAAACATACAGTGGGGGAAATAATTAGTTGATCCCCTGCAGAATCTGTTGCATGTTGAACACAGAAAGATAGACAACCACTCACACTTAAATTCACAACTGTGGGTAATTTAAAATAAAGAGAACATGGAAACGTCATGCAGAAAGGTCGAAAAATTACAGATTTGAACCCAGGACTGATCAAAAATCATTAAAAAGTAAATAAATATTACATAAAAGCTATACATTCTTTTGCATGTCATTTAGTGACATAAGTATTTGATCCTGAAGGGAAACATGACTTGTACTTGGAGGTTGGAGAAATCCTTGTTGGCAAGCACAAGTGAGATGTTTTTTATAGTTGGTCATTAGGTTTTCACACATGTCAGGGGGGATTTTAGCCCACTCCTCTTTTCAGAAACTCTCTAAATCCTTTTGGTTTCTTTGGTGTTGCTTAGCAACTTGAAGCATCAGTTCCCTCCAGAGATTTTCTATAGTACTGAGGTCTAGAGACTGGCTAGGCCCCTTCATGACCTGAATGTGCTTCTTCTTTGAGTCACTGTCATGCTGGAAGACCCATCCACGACCCACCTTCTGTGTTCTGGTTCAGGAAAGATCATCTGAGATTTTATGTCCATTGTCCCGTCAATGTGGTGAAGTTATCGTGTACCTTTAGCAGAAACATAGCCTCAAAGCATAATGTTTCCACCTCCGTGCGTGACTGTGGGGATGGTGTTCTTTGGGTCATACTCATCATTTTTCTTCCTCCCAAACCTTCCCCAATCATTTAGATGTTCACTGGCAAACATACGATGGCCTTCTTGAGCATGGAGACCTTTTTTGTGCTGTAAGTTTTCAATCCAATGGGGTTACAAATAGTGTTCTTGATAATTGTGGTCCCACTGTCTTCATCTCATTAACAAGCTCCTCCCATCTAGTTTTTGTTTTGTTTGTTTTGTATTTTTTCCATTTCTGGATCATCAGACCAGCAGATCTCACCTTCTCACCAAGTTTCTTGCTCATGGTCTTGTAGTCCACGCCAGCCTTGTGCAGGTCTGCAATCATCTCCCTCACATCATCACATCACATCACATTTATAACTTTTATGTAATGTGTGTGTTTTTCTACAATTTTGGTTGATATCTCTCTCTTCATTAAATTCAACTGCCATAAAAATAAGAGACTCTTCATTTCTTTGTACGTGAGCAGTTTCCAAGTGAGACTAACAACAGCGCCTTCAACATACAACACACACAATACATTGCACACAAAATTGCATGATGTTGCCTGCAGTAATTCTTTTAGCTGTGAATGTTTTAAACGAATATTACATTATATTTCCTTTGGTTCCTTTGGATTTTTTTTTTTAACAAAATAAAGGGTCAGCCCTGTAGCACGGTCTGTGTTTAGTCCATTGAGCTGTATTATAAAAGATGTGAGTGCATTAAGAAGGCCAGTCTGGGTAAAGCATGCTGGACTCTGCTGGCCAGTTAATGATAGAAATGCAGTGCTGATCTATTACGTCTATAAAAGCTTTTGTGAGACTCTGTGCCCAGCAAGTCTGAGCTCAGTTTATTATCTCAGTCACCCTTGACCTTTGTGTTGTGTGCTACTGCGCTGTTAGAGCTTTAAAGTTTTTTTTTTTCTGTGATAGAAATGTTTCATTTTGCAGTTGCACTCTTTGCACAGGATTTTATCTGAAATCCAGGAAGAGATTTCCTAAAAGCTTCTCAGTTTCATCAGTGAAATGCGGGCGAGAGGGGAATTTTATAAATATATATATATATATAAATCACTGGTTTTAGAATGATGGGTCTGCAATTTATTATACCTCAAAAATTAACCAAAGGTTTCACTAAGTGTTTCTAGACTCTGTGCCTGGCTTCTTCATCAGCAAAACAAAATAGAAGACAATCGATACCCTGAAATTCACTAAAGCAATACATAATTGTCCGTGCAACACCCACACCTCCTTCCTGGGAGTTCATGGGGAGTTCACTGAAACTCACATGTTTAAAAAGCAACCTACAGGCTGACAATAATACATCCATCTGAGCTGTGAGATGAATGCAGTGTGTATTTCAGCTTGCCAGCATGGTCGTGTACCAAAATGTGATGGTTGAAATACAGAGAGGAGTCGATAACCTTCTTCCCACACACTTGGGATGTTGATCAAATATGGCAAGGCAACTCTGCCCCTGTCTTCCTGAACAATCGGTGAAAAGGTTTTCAAGTTTCTCTCATTCTTCTTGTGGAAGAAAACCGCCAATCATTATTTTTTATATACTTTATACTTATATACTTCTTAGACCGTTTCACTAGACATACCTATCAACTGCTGATTAATGCAAATGTCTAATCAGCTGATCACAGGGCAGCAACTCAATGAATTTATGCATGTAGTCATTGTAAAGATGACTTGCTGAAGTTCAAACCGAGCATGGTTGTTGGTGCCAGATGGGCTGGTCTGAGTATTCAGTAGCTGCTGATCTGCTGGGATTTTCCTGCACAAGCGTCTCTAGTGTTTGCAGGAAATGCTCCAAAAAACAGAAAATGTCCAGTGAGCAACTATTACCTGGGTGAAGATGACAGAAGCCAGAGGAGAATAGCCAAAAAAACACTGGTTACAACCAAAGTATGCAGAAGAGCATCTTGGAATGTACAACACATACAACACATAGATGGGCAACATCAGCAGAAGATCACATCAGATGCCAGTACTATCAGCTAAAAGCAAAAAACTCAGGTTGATTTTCCAATGGGCTCACGGAAATGAGAAAGTGGAAGGCTGGAGAAGTGTTGCCTGGTCTAAGTCTTGGTTTCGGCCATGACATTCAGATGGTAAGATCACAATTTGATTTAAACAGTGTGAAACCATGGATCTGCCCTCCCTTTTAGGGGATATTTTCTTGGCATACTTAGTACCAACTGAGCATTGTTTAAACCACATCCTACCAACTATGGTCCATGCAGACACCACAGGTATATTTTTTCTCATATCTGATGGGGTTTTTTTTAATCTTTTCATTTTTTAATGACTTTGCCAATCACTTTGTTTTTGTTAATCAGTATTTTTTGAAAACACAAATGTTTTGTGGTCTCAGGGGACCCCAATCAAAAGCATTCAATACTGCATATGGACTTTTAATAAACGGAACAATTTGTTCATTTAATTTTTGCCATGGGTACTACATTAATGCATCAGTGTCAAGGTGGATATGAGCACTCTGTCATTCATTTTAGAAAAGAAAACTTCAGACGCCATAATAATATATTTCATTCTTTAAATGTTGCATTAGTTGCATAACTAATAATGCTGCTTTGAGAAGAAGTTACGATATGATTCGATTTTGTCAAATCATTTTCATGAACTCTAAAACTAAGAATCTTTAAGTGCTTTTACAACCTACAAGGCATGTACACTGCTCCCAGACCACTGCTGCTATATAAATCAACTAGTATATGGATTAATCCAACAAGAAAAGGAGAAAAAAAGAGTGGCTGAAAAATGCTACTGTAGGAAATTATACACTAGATAAACTATAAGTAGGTACCTATGAGGAAACTGTTAGCCTTGATCTTTAGCAGGAAAGGAAAAATCATAGAACTCTGAGACAAATTGTTGGATTTATTCTGTTATGTTGAAAATTATAGTTTTATATGATAATAACAATGTAATTTTCCTTTTTTAAATCATTTCCAACACTTTGTGAAAGCAGATATGTACTAAAGCCTTGAATAAAACATTCATTTCAGGTAACACCCACCTGAGCACACACAAAGCATGTGTCAGTGTGTTTTATGGTTGGGCCACGTTTAATTATTTACTCCTATCTTTCTCAGGCCGTACCGGTGTTGATTACCACCTCACTGAGCTGCCTTCTCTCTTCAGCTCCACACCCAATTTAACTCTCATTTCTTTCAGAGGTTGTGGGACTTTTTCCGAGAGATTTAAGGCCTGCAGACCTTCTCCGGGTTCAATTCACAGTTGCACTATTCTGGATATAAACATGTCGGGAATGAATAGTGATCAGCTGCATCGCTCCACGTTGGGGATTTACTCGGTAAGAAACAAATACTTCGTGTGGGCCACGCGCTTGGATTAAACAAACTTGATTTCCTCTCGAGAGATTCTTCGGGGAACTGGGGCAAATTTTGGAAGATGAAAACATTTCGTGGCTACTGAGGTGGAAAACTCGTGATGAACACGATGTGAATTCGGAAAGTCATTTTGAAATTCAACGAGCATTCCCTTTCAATCGATAGCAGCAGAGATTTCAGTCTTATGATGCAGCGGCTCCAGTGGTGAAAGAGAGAGAGCGGCCGTGCTCATAAATACAAATTGAATTCAAGATTAATCGTATTGATTCCTCTTTAAGCGGGTTCGTAACATTTTTCTGGCTATCAATATTCAAAAGACGCTGTGGTAAATGTGAGTGTGTGTGTTTGTGTGTGCTTTTCTAAACAGAGCTTGATGAATGAGTTCAACCCAGGCCTACAGAAACTGGTGTCACTGGGGAACAGTTACGTCCAAGCCTTCAGGAGTAAGTATTGAAAGAAAACAATGAATGTATGGAAACAAAAACTAAGAAAAACTCTGCTGCTAACTTTTTTTAATGTTATTTTGGGGAAAATTCACAAAACTATCTTCATAAACTGCAGTTTGGGAGCTGCCAGGTATCTATTTGAGTGCAACTCCAAAGTTCATATGCTTTGGGGATATCCTGGCGCTATTACAGCCTTAGTTATGGGTCTGTAACCAACGCTTACGGAGGTTGTTATGACTACATTATCAGCAGACAAACAAGCTTCCACCACTATATTTGATATGAACATAATGGCACAATGACACCTTTGTTCAATCCAGTATTATTAGCCCAATGCTTTTTAGTTTTTTCGTTGTTTTTTTAAGTGTAGCTCTATATGTTCTCTGTAAGTGCTGGAAGAAAGGGAGGAGCTCATCGCAGAGCCCGGATTAAACTCATCCCGCTGCTGGTGTATTAATGTGAAGATCTTTAAAATGATGAAATGTAAATGATATTCAATATGATATTCAATATATGTTAAATGTGTTTGTGTAGACAGCACAATTATTAGATCAAGAATTAATCAGAAATAGTAGTGGTGCATCAGCAGTCCTGCAGACGTGAGAAGTAGATTAAGATGTGTCTCTTTGTCAGGCACAAAGGGGGGGCTGTAAACTTTATGTGTGTGTACAGGGCAGAGCCTGAAACTTATAACATGTCACTGAGCTTTACCAAGAACAGGAAGTTTTACCAAGAACAGGAAGTGACAAAATTAGAACTTGTTAATTTTACTGTCCCAGCGTCGCTTCATATAATGCAAACTGACAGTAATAAAGCACAATCCCTCATGTTTCACTCTTGAAATCAGCCAGTCTCACACTCTCAGGTAGGTTCAGTTTGACTGTTTTGCATTTTCTGTAGCCCCCATCTGTCCAAAATAACAGCTCATACTGTTTTTCAACCAATCATTTGGCACATTATGAGCAGGGGACCTGGGGATATAAACGTTACGTTTGAATACAAAAAGGATTGAATTTTTTCCATGTTCTTATATTTAGCAGCTCTCTTTACCTGCTTTTGAAGTGCCATGTCTGGAAAATGAACCGTGCCAAAGAAAAGCATCAAACGACTGCACTGTGTGTGTGTTTGTTTGTGTGTTTCAGCTCTTGCTGTGACAAGTGACGCTTACTTCAGCGCGCTTTCAAAGATTGGGGAGAGAGCGTTCCACACGACATCATCACGCGCCATAGGTATGTGAGAATCCGCAGCTCATGAGTGGAAACGCAAAGACATTTTTGCACCTCACAAGGATATGATCATTTTTTGTTGGGCGTATACACGGCCATTTATTCAACACATTAAAACATGTTTTTCCTCATCGCGAGGACCCAAGTTTTCCCTGAGGCAGCATTTTGTTGCACTCATAATTGCTGTGCATGCGTAATGTGTGCGTGTCATTAGCATACTCTTTGATGTGTGTGTTAAACATAGTGTCTGAAATTATTGAAGGCACTGCATCTCGTAGCATTTGCAACAGTCGCTTAGACTCACCTAATATTTGCACTGGGTTCAAATCAAGTCGGGCTGAAGAATGTGGCAGAAGTTTAAGCTTGATTTTCTAATTTCCTAACAGCCGGATGGGTTCAAAGCTAAATTAATGTATGTTTCAGGGAGTTTTTATGTAAGTTAAAAATGTTGGCAGATGGGTGTCAGATGTCAGCGGGGGACATGAATAATAGATGAAGACAGGCTGCCGGCCGTGCCCTGTTCACTTAACTGCTTTATGTCAGTGGTATGACAGTTTAAACAGTTGGAGTTGAAGACCTTGTAGGAACTGAATCGTTAGTCTACTCTTACTGTACACTGTACAATGATATAGTCTCCCCGCTGAGGAAATTAATCCGAACAAGAATTTCAGGAACAGTGACAGCCAAGCTGAATAAGTCGAACATTTCCAGAATGTACTGCAATGTTTCAGTAGGCTAGAAACTGATGATGGAACTGGGTTAGAGCTCTTATCAGTGTTTAGGTCCATCCCTTCACTCCAATAAATGTTGACAGCAGGAGCTGACCTTCAAGGTTTCTCAGGAAGCAGTTGTGAAACTTTCTGGATGCTATTGTGATTACGCAGAGGTTCATTAAAAAGGAAGTAGAGGTGTTGTAAAAAAAATAAAAATACATTCAGTACACTAACAAGAAAACTGTATAAAAATGTAAGTAACTGTCAAATCACTTAAGCCCGAGTGTCAAAACTGAAAGTTCACCAGCCATCCACACAAAGTGGTAAAAATCTGATTTCCCTTTTTCTCTGTATTGTAGGGTCTACCTTACAATGTAAAGCGCCTTGAGGCGACTGTTGTTGTGATTTGGCGCTATATAAATAAAATTGAATTGAATTGAAAATTGAATAAAGGCACACAGAGCATAACACTAGGAAAACTGTAATATACACAACAGTCAGGCAGCATTAGCAAGAAAATAACTTCCAGAGCTTCCAGAGCAAGCTACCTCATTTCAGCTCATCATTTAATTTATCATTAGACAGCGATAACTAGAGTAAGCACAGAATGCAGTTTATAAGCGATGATTTAATTTATTAAGGCAGGGATGTCAAATATATGGCATGGGGCGAGAAATGGTCTACCAAAGGCCCCAATCCAGCCATGGGGTGGCTTTTAAAAATGTGATAAAGGTCATAGGACTTGTTTATTTTGTACCATAGAAATTTATATTTTTTTAAATAATGTTTTGTTTCATAAAATAAAACTAAAATGCAGAAATGTAGTTTTTTGCTTACAAGCATTTTATTATTATGGGACAGTTTGGCCAATAATGTACTTTTTCTGTAATTTTGTAGATTTATTTCTTATATTTTAGCCCTAAAGATTCATGCTGACAGATTTCCTTCATTTACTACAACAGCATTTCTTTATCATGTAAACAAACAGAGACATACTGTGCTGTCTAAATTGCACATCAGTTTTCTTATATGAAGCCATCTGAGAAATTGAACATGTGTTACACTTCTTCACACTGACAGAAAGGGGACTTTCACCAGTCCAGACTACTTTAGGTCAAAGTGGTCTGTCTGTAGGTGACCCACAATGGAAAATGAGTTTTTCCTGTAATAAGATATAAAAGCTATCCAAACCTACCTGGCCCAAAAAGTGATGAAGATTGTTCAGCCATCAGTTCGTGCCCTGAAGCTCAAGCACTCTTCACGCAGCATAATCTAAAACACAAAAACAAGTCCAGCTCTGAATGACTCACAGCAATCAAACAAAACAAAAGAAGGTTTTGCACTCAGGAAGTCAAAGTCCAGACTTAAATCTAGATGCCTTGACATGACCTCAAACAGACCATTGATACCTGAAAACTCTTCAATGTGGCTGAATTCAAACAATTCTGCAAAGAAAAGTGTGCTAAAATCCCTCCAGAGCAAATTTTTCCCTTAATAAATGAACTCATCATATAAAAACAGCATTTGGGGTTTACTTGGGTTACATTGGTCTAATATTGAAATTTGTTTCATGCTCTGAAAAATACAAGTGCAAAACTTATGAGAAAAATGAACAAGGGAGTAAATACTTTGTCATTGTACTGTAGCTGTGTACTGTGAACAGTCTCTTTTTATAAGTCCAGTTTCCTTATTGTAGTTCTGAATCACTGTTAGTACAGCCTTGGACTCCTCTTTTGCTTTGAAATAACTATTACAGCATTTGTTACCCGCTAATATAATGGCAGTACCATAATTGTCTCTGGTGAAAGGTGGACCTTGGACCGATGCTGTCAACATTTATAGTTTCAGGGTTGGCTTACTCCTTCACGAGTCTTTATTCGGCTTTACTCTAATCTGTATTTACAAGTGGAAATTGTCCAACATACTGTCAAAGCCATTATGTTGGTTTCTTTCCATCAGTTGTGCAACACTTTGGTCAACATCAGCTATATTTTCAGTGGATTTAGAAACACATTTCCTTAATTGGGCTAGAGTTATCGTGGTATTACCTGCACCTACATGGAAAAACATAATCTGGGTTAATAAAATAATAAAACTGAAGAATATATTAGGCTGGAGCAACACAACGCTGAAATCAGCCGCTTGTGCAATAACTGAGTTGTGAGATCAATCGGTATCTGTGCCACAAAAAGGACTTATCTTATATTAGCAACAACAGTCAGAACAGTTTTTTACCTGCTTATCACGATCACGAAATCTGTTTCAGGTTTAGTATCTGTTGGTTCCTGATGAGTTATAGGGTTAACACGGAAGTCAAACTGCACATTGCATAATTTCATCTTTTTGTTCTGTAAAGATATTACATGTTTATAATCCACTCATCTTTCAGGAGATGTCCTCATTCAGGTTTCTGAGAGCCAGCGAAGACTCACCTTAGAACTAGAGGGAGTGGTAAGTTAGTAGAAACTCACTGCTCATCATAGTGTTTGACTACGACAGAATGAATATGTTCCTGGTTTTTCATGTTTTTAGGGTAACTTTATTTTCTTTGTCTCTTCCCAGTTCCGCTGGTTCAGTTTGGAGGTTCTTGACTCCATGGACAAAAATGTCAGATTAGACAGAGATTACTTATTGGTGAGTGAGAACAAAACAGGAGAGCAAGATCAGAAGAGACTGTTATCTGCAGAGTATGGCAGGATAGGGTCAACTGAACCTCTTACGCTTTCCCTCTTATATACTCTTACAGTGGTGGTCATGCTAAACATGGTCAAAGCTTAAAAGAATGAGGTCAGTGTATGTCAAAGTGAACCAGAAGACTTCAGACTGCTCTAAAGACTCAGATTGTCTTCTCTTGGATCTGTCTGATGTCAGAGGTCTGGCTGTGAACGGCGCCCAACAAACTTGCTGTTCAAACCTTCTGTTTGCAATTGGCAGCCAGTCAGAAGAAAGCTGGTTTTAAGCCAGGGTGGCCTAAAAAGGCGAGGAACTAAACCAGCTTGTTTCACATAATGGATGGACCGAGTGGAAGGGCTGTATTCTAGTATTTAAAAAAAGGCTTATTTTGAACTATGAATCATACAAAGTTACTCTAGCAGAGTCCAGAAATAAATAAAACATGAACCTGAAAACTGTAGCCCCTACAAATAGATTTTTAATTTAATGTAAATACCTGGGCGATTGAGATGGTTTTACACAGGTGTGATATGCATTCTCATACAGGGCAGCAGGGAGACATATGAGATGCAAGTCCACAGACAGGCAGCAGCTCTGGAGAGACTGAGGAGGAGACCCAACCAGGTTTGTGAGTTTCTTTCTGGTACTCTTTCAGTTGGCTGGAAGGAAATTCAGCACTGCTGTTTGTGTATGTGTCCTTGTACAGTTTTCTGTATCCATGTTCTGTCAATTAGGCGTATCCTCAGGGTGGTAGTGAGTATGTGGACTTCCTCAGGGAGAGCCATAACCAGGCACTGCAGGAGGAAGAGAGAAGATACCGCTTCCTGGCTGAAAAGCACTGTGGCCTGATAGAGTCCTTTACCAAACTCATGAATAAGGTATACAACTTACTTCAAACAGCATTTGTAAATGTAATATATATAGCTCACTTTGGCTTATTAACTGGAGGTGCTTAGCAGATGAAGTTTACTAACGAATGTCAGGCAAACATAAGATAAAATATAACATAAAATTCCCCAGAGTGAGGTCATCCTGTTTTATAACCATGTGTCGGACCTTTAAGGTTCAAGTACAGGTTTCCTTCCTACGGCAAGCAGGCTGTGTTTTTGACCTCTGGACTCACTTTTTATGATATTATTTTCACTTTTTATGATACCGCACTACTGACATTTCATGTTGGTTGTTCCTGTTGAGTTGATGTTGGTTGAACCTTCTGAACTTATAATGTGTGCTACAACAGGAATAGATGAATAGTTACTGCTGTACAAAATAGACCCTCACAAGATATTAAATATGACCTCATAACAACTAATCTTACCATCATGTGAGAATAAGCAAGGTGTAAGGTGCCTGGGACATAGGACTCACAACTTCCTTCCGAAAACAAATATGGTAAGAAATCTAAGCTAACAAGGAAAGCAACAAAAAAAGGGCCTTCAATCCCTAAAGGAAAAATCAAGGGTGTGAAGATGGCAGAGAGCTGTTTTGTTTGGCTGTCAGAGAGCTCCTTTTCCTGGGCTCCTTTAAATAGGGGCAGGGAAATGATCAATTACTCCCCCTGACATACCGGGGGAGGAAGGAGGAGACTAGCGAGAGAGGAGAGAGAGGAGCAAAGAAGAAGAAGCAAAGAGGAAAAAACACAAGGGAAGGGGAGCATAAAATCCACCAAAGCAGCTTTAACATGATATGAACAAAGAGGCCCGTGGGTTTAGTGACACCAAGTGTAGTGGCACCAGGGTGCTGGCACGGGATCCTTCAGGTCCTATGAGGGTTTGGCCCATGTGGAACAGTCTTATTGCAGCTGATCAGATTTTGATCTGGAGAGTTAGTTGTTTGGATACCAGTTGATACCTTCCAGTACTCCATTTTGCTCAGGGAGGTTCCTAACTGAGTGAAGTGATGCGAAAGTGTCTGCGTGGCAGACATAATAAGAAGTGATCCAATTCTCCTGGTGCCTAAGAAATGAGCTCCACTGCTTCCTTTATTACCCCCTTTAGCACAGAAAACACTGGGACCATGCTTTATGAAAGGAGAGGAGAAAATGCCATCCCATAACTGACAGCAACGGACAAAACTGTCAATGTGGCGCCTATCACGTAAATGTGAATTATAATTGTATTTCCCATTTCAAGCCTTAACCTGCTAAACAGTGTTGAAGTTTCCACAACAGATTGTTGAAGGCACAGTTGAACTCTGAACATCACACTGCTGTAAAAAATAATCTTCTCGTCCTGTTGTTGCCTTGCAAAACATTGATTTATATCAGCTTTCTAAATCAAGATTATGAGCTATATTAATGGATCAAAGTTCGTTCAAGTGCCTTTAGAATTTAGTTTGGTTTAATTATGTTGTCTTTGTTGTCTCGCACTAATAACTAGCATTTTACCAAGAGTAGCCCCAGACCGAGACACGATCTCATTCTTTCGGTCACTACCCACAGCTCGTGACCATAGGTGAGGGTAGGGACGTAGATCCACCGGTAAATTGAGAGCTTCGCTTTTAAACTCAGCTCTCTCTTCACCACAACAAACCAGTACAGCGTCCGCATCACTGCAGCCGCAGCACCAATCCATCTGTCGATCTCCCGCTCCCTTCTCCCGTCACCCGTAAACAAGACCCCGAGATACTTAAACTCTTCCACTTGGGGCAACTCCACAACTCGACTCCACCCTTTTCCGGCTGAGAACCATGGCCTCGGATTTGGAGGTGCTGATTCTCATTCCCACCGCTTCACACTCGGCTGCGAACCGTTCCAGTGCGAGCTGGAGGCCATCGCCCGATGAAGCCAACAGAACCACATCGTCTGTGAAAAGCAGAGATCTTTTGACGGACGTTTCAATTTTATTTATTAAAGATTCAGTGTAGAGAAATCACTCATTGTGTGTGCACTGCTGAGAAAAGGCTCTGATATGTTAATTTCTGATCTGTGACTGATCTGCCAGCATTATTGATGAGCAGAAATGAGCCTCTTATTACTCAGGGTGAATTATGAGTCAAGAGTTTTAGGACAGGAGTTTTGAGCCATCCATCGATACCAATTACACACTTGGCCTGATAACATTTCCACCTTTCATTCTACATGAAGACTCAGAGAAGCAGCTATGACAGCCACGACAGGCATTAGGCTTTATTTGTGTTAGATTTTGTGCAATTTACAATAAATAACACGCCACAAATGTGACTTTCACAAAAGTGTTAGTAAATCCAGCAGCTTTTTGTCTTAGAAGGCTTTGCTCTGCCATGTATTCTTTGTAAATCTGGACCTATATGTTCTCTCTTTAAAGTTCCAACCTTTATGATAAAGTGATAGTTTTCACGTTATTCTCATTTTAAAGCTTTAGGCTAAGAACATCGTTTTAGGAGACAAGGGTTGTTTGGATTTTCAGCAAACCGCTTTACTCTTGTGCTACATCCTTACGAACTCTCCTACCCACCACTCATCTTTGACCACAGTAAAAGTGTCATCAAAGTCAAGGACAAGTGGTTAGAAAAGGAGACAGGAGGTACTTTGGGAACATACCCAGTCTCTTGGGCTCCTTTTTCTGTTCCTCATCCCATAACTGTGCACCTTACATGGTATGTGTGGCGGATTTTCCTGCGCATTGGCTTCAACTGCCATGGTGGGGTGTACTATGTCCGCAACATCGACTGCATATAAGGCACAGATGTAGCGACAGTGGACGTTTGTCTTGAAGCTTCAAGTCTAACATTTTGGGCATCACCAACTTGGTTTTTAGAAAATGCAGACACTGCACAGCCATTCATTAACAACTAGCCAATCGCAGGGCATTCCCAAAAGCACGCCCAGCATTAATATCTATTTTACTGAAAATGGGGCCATGATTTACAAAATGAACATCACGCTGTAGTGAATAAGATTTGAAACTAAATATTGAAGTAAACAGAAAGGCATTATGGTGGCATATTTCTAAGGCAGGACTAATAAAACCACTTTCATTTGAAACTACTTTTTTTTCTCAAAAGTTGTTGGAATAGTATTTGTAATAGCACCGCTCTGATGATTGTGTTCAGTTTTCTCTTTTTGGCCAAATGAGTATTAAAATAAGCTGCTGTGACCTAAGCTCCCAACTGTGTTAATCCTCACTTACTAATGGGGAAAAATATT
>VOQK01029515.1:0-21346 GCA_015052645.1 Benitochromis conjunctus | reverse complement strand
TTTGTGTGTGTGTGTGTGTGTGTGTGTGTGTGTGTGTGTGTGTGTGTGTGTGTGTGTGTGTGTGTGTGTGTGTGCGCGTGCGTGTGTGTGTGTGTGTGTGTGTGTATGTGTGTGTTGATGATGTGTTGCAGAACGGGGGTACTCTCCAGCAGAAAGCTACTGCCTGGACAGAAGAGGTCGATGCCACCAGACGACCGGAGGCCCACAGACCTGCAACTCTAGACAACATTGTGAGTTCAGAGGAAAGTGTGTCTATATCAGTGACTCATTCTAGCAATTGAGTTATTTATACAGGGTTTGGAGCCAGAGTCACATATGAAACTTCCACAGCTCCAAGAATATGCAGCTGTGTGTGGTATAATCTTGTCTTTAGGGTGGAAAACTGAGCGAATCTCTTTAAAGTCTATTTTGGGAAATTTAAAATTGAAAACCGCTCGAAAGTTTAAAAATTGCATTGTTGAGTAGAACTGAATTCATGAGACAAATATTAGATAAGAAATCCAATTGCAATACAGCTGTGAGTTATCTCCACAGAGAAATTCATAACATCAAACCCAAGGCACACCGTTGTGGGAGAAACCACAACATTTTTGTTACCAGAGTGCCCTCTGGTGGCGATTGATTTGAAGTCTCACAGGCACTATTACAGAAAACCTTCAGAGGAGGAATAAAGTTGTAAACTGAAGAATGCAGCACACCATTTTAAAGCTATCTGAATCTGAACCCTGTGTATCATTCAAATATGTGCACATTTTACTGTCTCTGAGTTCTCTGACGCTCTGCGTCTCTAAAGTGATTTATTACCACCAAAGGTAATTGCACAAATCGAAACCGCATTTTTCTTTGTAATGAAAGCTGCAATTACTATTCAAGTAAACACCAAAGATATCCCCGAGATAAACCCCGCTGGTTTGTTCCTCATTGGAAGGCGACATGCCAGTGAACCACCATATCCCACATACCCTTTCATAATAACAATCAGAGGATTAGCATTGATCCAGTGTTTGTTTTGGTCTGACGTGGGATTTATCCCAGTGTATCATAGAGAAAAGCCTGTGAGTCAGGTTGGACAAATTAAAAAAAAAAAAGCATCTATGTGTATACTGACTTCAGAAATAACCACGGTGTTCCCTCCATGTTTCTAAGATAAGTTGACTGGCTGCTGGCTGCTGTGTGCAATAAATCTGTTCATCTAACAATCCGTGAGTAAACGTGGAACTATTCCTTTAAGCTCAAACGAATGGCTGTTTCCTGGCTCGCTGGTGCAAACGAATCTGCCACAGCTGCTATCACAAATAAACTACCTTCACAAGAAATAGTGAAAACTCAACAACTGTAATTTCAAAAATGCCACAATTAATAGTCTGGGTAATGAAGTCATGAAATAGCAATGCTATGACACTTAGTTGTGTTTTTTATGTCCAAAAGGGAACAAAACTGTACAGTGTCAAATGCAAACAAAAACAGAATGCAATGATTTGTAAATCTCAGAAATTCATATTATATTTAAGATAGGACAAAATACGCATAGAAAAATGTAACATTATCTGATGTTGAATAATGACAAGCAACCCGTCTGGGACGGAGCAACAAAAAGCTGGAAAATGAAACAAAACAGCTGCAGGATCATTTTTCAGCCAATTAGGTTAACTGACAACAGGTCAGTCACATGACTGGACATTAAAAAACCAGCATCTTATAGGGGCAGAGTTTCTCAGAAGTAAAGATGGCAGAAGTTTACCATTCTAAAAAACAATAGGTAAATAAAAATATATAAAAAATATCTGAAAATTGTGGAATAATTTCAGAATGAAATCAAATCTTTTGGAACTAGGGTTGTACATTTAAAAGTCCAATATGTACAAGTGATTGAAACAAAGAACATATCAAGCAAAAGAAGAAAAAAATCTCCCACACCGGCAGAAAAGAAACCAAAAAAGAAGCAAGATCCTAGGAGAACTTTTTTAAAAAATGTATAAAATGAACATGAAAGATTCATTAAGACAGGTCAGTTATCACTTTAATATTCGCTTTACTGAACATAAGTAGTGCATAAGTCTACATAAAACATCCAATTTTCAGCTCATTGCACGTGAAATGAAAGGCTACCAGGCCTAAAATTTGTCATCTACATCCCCTCAAGCAATCAGATGCAAAAAATGCATCATACCTCAAATCCTGTCAGTCTACGTGGGCGGTGTTTCCTCTAAGGAAAATTAGTCATCGACCAATCAGAGACACAAATGGCAGAGCATTCATTTTACAATGTGGAAGGTCAGCTTCTACTGAAACGACCCCAATTATTGCTGTCAGCAGAGTTTGATTGAGAGGATTCTCAAAAACCTTTGAGAGATTAGTGATTGGATATCAGATTAATAGAAATCCTGTTTGTACCTGAAATTACAGCAGGTTTAAGCTTGTTTAGTCCACTCTTAGTTTACTCTTTCCTACAAAAACAACAGCAGATCCTCATGTTTGCATGAATATTAAAATGACAACAGATTTGAATATTGTCTCAGTCTGTGCATGTTATATGTTCGTACAGGTGGGAATGAGGGAGGAGGAAATCAGAAGGAGCAGAGACGAGATGCCCCTTGGCAAAATACCATCAAGAGGTGAGTAGTGGACTTAAACGAACTACAATACTTTAAAATAGACTTAAAATCTGCTTTTTAGGTGTTTGAGTGATGCATATATGATGCACAGTGTTTTTCTGCTTTCTACTTTTTCTCTACGCCTAAGCACTTTTAGCCTAAGATTCACACACTCCAAACAATGCATCAGGGGAAGCTCTGGGTTCAGTATCTTACCCACTTTAACACACACGGCTGGAGAACCCAGCAAAATTCTGATTATTAGACAGCACGCTCTACTTCCTGAGCAACAGCCTCCCAGAAAAACCCATTTCAGTGATCTGATGTTTAGTTCCACTTAAAATGTTCCCGTCACGTTAATGCTCGTCTGTTAAATATTCACATCCCATCACGGCTATTAATCAGTGCTTATTATGCTTACAGCTACCAGATGTTTTTATCATTTTTTTTTCCAGAGTTCTCTTACTGTTTATTGCCCTCTTAATAACTTTGCACATCGTGCACGTTCACGGCTCCTCATTTGTACTTTCAGCTGAAAAAAAAGTCTAATTATTTGGTTGCTTAGAGTAAAAATAGACGGAGTAATGATTTATCAAAATAGAACATAAACAACAGTAGTGAAATTATGTAGGCTGTAACCAGTGTTCACTGGAGGGGAAAATAACATCAACTTATTCAGTATAATTCAATGAATTACCCTGCTGCTAAAACAAAAAAAGCATTATGCCTGGAGTAAGACATTTAGTAGTCTCCTAACCCTTTGAGTTACACACACACACACACACACACACACACACGCACACACACACACACACACACACACACACACAAATCTAGCCATTAATATTCTTTAATTAATCATTTCACCAGAGATTTTTCTTCGCCAAGAAAGTCTATCAGCTTAACAAACTGTTCTCGCTGTACCTTTGTGTTTCATTTGTCATTCCTCCAGCCCCGTCTCCACAGGGAAGCGTTTTTCGCTTCGGAGCAGACTCAGCAGGAGGTGGTGGTGGAGGACGAGTCATGAAGACCCGGGTGGCCCACCAGCCTGTTGGCTCCAACCCCACCTTGCTGGCCTTCAACAGGGGACAGATAATTAATGTGCTGGTCCAACAGCCCAGGAACGGCTGGCTGTTTGGACGTGCCGACAACAGCTCACGGTAAAAAAATCGTACTTTCTGACTGCATGGAGACTGCATTTGTGTGGGTGTGCAAAGTGTCTGTTCCTGGCATTTGCTTGCAGATGACATAGGCCAATTTAATAAGAAAAATAAATAATAATTTTAGCATAGTACAAAATGAATGGGGTCATTTGTAGACATAGAGATAGCACCTCATAAGCCATTCTTGCCCTGATGGTGCTGAGGTCAGATTTCCAGTTAGAAATAAGTAAAAGCAAGCTCCAAAAACACATTAAATCTTAATATGTTTACATAGCTCTGCTACATGTAACTACTTACTCATTAAAATTGTCTGTAAGCTACCTAGAAAGCTTTGATCAGAACGTACAGTGTACATAATTTGCTGTTCTACTGCTTTTTGTTATGTAAGTTCAACAAATTTGGACGTTTCTACATTCTGCATGTTAGTCAAAAGTACTTGAGAAAATGTGTAGTCCTTAGAATTTGTGCAAGCAGTAGTTGTTCAAGTTAAGAAAGGTCAGTTTCACTATGTCGACATATGAATGAATAGAAAATACAGGAATAAAATATTAGACTAGAAGAAAATAAGAAAAATGAAAAAAGTGGACTGAATGAAGCAAAGATTACAAGATTAAATGTTTAGTCTGTACTTAGCATAGATGCTAACCAAAATCAAACGTTCCAACCTCACTGACTGACATTAACCACATTGATGAAAACTATCCATCCATCCATCCATCCATCCATCCATCCATCCATCTTCTTCTGCTTATCCGTGGCCGCGGGGGCAGCAGCCCAAGCGGGGAAGCCCAGACCTCCCTCTCCCCAGCCACATCCTCCAGCTTGTCCAGGGGAACACCAAGGCGTTCCCAGGCCAGCCGAGAGATATAATCTCTCCAGCATGTCCTGGGTCTGCCCCGGGAACACCTCACCCAGGAGGCACCCAGGAGGCATCCTTGGCAGATGCTCGAACCACCTCACGACTGGCAATTGGGATAAAAACGACTAAAAGCACAATTCACTTGTATTAAAAAGCTCACAAGTCTTTACATGTCCCTATTTGTGTATTTTTTTCATGGCTTTAACACTTAACAACTGTACTTTTTACTTTCTGTCACCTTTTGTTTCCAGTCAAGGATGGTTTCCAGCCTCATTTGTGGAAGCAGTGGACGATCCACCAATATCATCCCTCCCCAGGTAAAAAACACCTAATTAAATTGACTGATCATCAATGATCAGCAATTCTACAGTTTTCTCTCCATTATGTTATAAATATAATCTGACACTACCAGCAGTCCTTTAAAACAACAGGTAAAAAAATTACTCTAACTGGCAGAGAGCATGTGCATTATGGTAAAAATGCCCAAGATGGAGTTGACTGATTTTGAAGTATGGAAACTGTAGCTACTAGCATCTACATTCTTTCAGTTGACTCCGTTGTCCCGACTCTGATACCCAGCCGTGCACACTCGACTCAGTCATAAGTTAGCTAATGTTAAACATCAAGCTAAACAAAATAATTTGGGACTGGTGGAAGTGACATTATTCAAGTGTCTCTCACTCCTACATTCAAGATTAGACTAGCGCTAATTAGCTTTTTAGCATTATACTAAATCATAATTAGTTGCTACATTCACCGCTGTCTTCTTTTTTTGTGTCGTCTTCCTCCTTTTTCATTCTCATTTCATTTCCAGAAGGATAATTCCTCTTCATATTCAGTGGGTGTGGGTGGTTTTGGTTGTTGTTAATAAGTTTGTTTAAACACAATCCTACTTGCCACGAACAAATGAATTTCTAGAAAGGTCTTAGGCCCGTTTCCCACTGTCATTGCAAGCTTTGGCCCTGCTGTAGTTTAAAGTATATCAGCCCTGGTGGCAAGCAGTGCCTCTTATTATGTCATGTTATGTTGCTATAATTGTTGGTTGTTACAGACGTCTATATCATGGCAAAAACAGCGTATTGCTCAGAATGGATGATGCTCCACGTTTATTGCTTTTCAATCAGTATATCTTTTCTTTCTGTAATAGCAGCGGGTAATAATGGATGGAAGCTAAGCCTCATGCACAATGTTTGCCTTCAAGCTTGATGCAGAAAACATTGTGTAGTTGCCCCAAGGCTGTCCCTATTGTTTTTGGGGCCAACATATTTAAAAGAGGGTCAGTATGAAACTTAGGTCTGAAATAATAGGTGAACTACTTAAAATATTTGGGTGACCTATTGCTGTGGGGAAATTCAGTAAGAGCCGCTAAACTAAAACGTTTTCAGTTCCAGTTGGACACACAGTCTACCACAGCTAAATGTGAACGCTACCAACTGCACCAAAGCTAGGTCACTGGATCTCATGTGAAAGCTCAATCCAGCCATGCCTCAGTTTAACAGCAAGACCTGCTTTCGAGAGTAGGAGAGAGAGATCAGGTGTTGGGTGAAAAAAAACAGAGACGCTGTATTTCTGTGGTAGACTCGAGAGCTTGAAAAAATAGGCAACTGGACTTCTTAGTAGGAATGCTTTATACTGCAGACTTTGGGTCAAGTTCCTTGGTTTAAATGTGCTATAGGCTATAAATGAAGTACACGTGGCAGTCAGCACAAAAACGTTCAGACATTTTTCATAGTGGATGTTTGAAAATAATAATATATTTAACACAGTTCAGTAGCCTGCATCCTGATCTTAGAGGGCAGAAACAAAGTATCGGCAAGATAGCAATACCACGTTTTATATCAATAGGACCTAAGAAAATTCCTAAACTAATTTGACTTTTTGTATAATTTCAGCAGAACATCTCTCAGAAGCAACAGCAGCATGAGCAGCCAGTTCGACCAACCACGAGTCAGCAGTCAGAGTGGGGCCCCGCCCCCTCCTCCACCACCGCCACCAACGCAGTCGCCATCTTTGAATAAACCACAGGCGCCATCTATGAATAATAACTTGTCTAATTCGGAAAATAAGGTATGACAGTCAGTCATATCCTATCATCTAAAGAGGAAACATCTTTATAAAGCATTCATCTGTAGTCTTTGTAAAAGAGATTTATGCTACAACTAGTTATCTAATGGTAATTTTTTTTTCATCACTTAATCCTTATAGATCGTTAACTGTGAATTGTATAGATCAAGTTGGGTGGTAACCCATTAAATTCATGTGTAATTGCTGATAATTTATTAATGAATTCTTATTTGCCCACTTACTATATGACCAAACTTGTGAAAATTAATCTTTCCCACAGTTGTGTGCATCCCTTTTCTATAAATATGTGGTTCATTTGGTCTTAACCAGAGTTGTAACCACAGAGTTGCAACCACCAGCCCAAAGATTGTTAACGATAACGATCGTTTAAAGCCACACTCCTAAAAAGTGCGGGGACTTAGCGAGCAGGTCAAAGTGCACGAGAGTGCAAAGATAATGGGGAAAATGAAGATAGGCAAGTGAGATAGAGCGGCTCACGGGGTGCTGTATTTGCAGACCTTTTGCTACAAATGTGGCATTTGCCCATCTATCCAGCAGGGGCACTGTGGCCAGGTGCTGTTCTCAATGACATCACATCCTTCTTTCTGGTGGATGCAGGGAGGAAGCTCGAGCTGCTGATGTGAGCCTGGAGTTTGTGTGCATGTGTGTGTGTGTGCTCCTCTTTTGCTCCTCTTTAGCACCCTGCCGTGATCTGGGAATAATTCCAGAAATGACCTTTTCACTTTGGTGCTACTCAGATCAGAAAATGCTCTGAATAGCATTTGTGTTTTACGAACATGCAGAGACAATTTGAGCACCAGGAGCTTAAAACATATTTCCAGGTTGTCTCTGCTTGCTCTCAGTTATTGTTGTTTTTACAGTCCATCACAACTGTAAAAATGTAATTTTGCACTTTGTGTCAACTGTGGACCCACCGTGAAGTGCGTGTGGGGCAACCACACAGATCATCAATCAGCCCCTTGTGGGAGGACCAAGTGAAAAAGAAAGGGCGAGCAGGTTAAGAGCTTGATCTCGCTGAGCTCCCATTAGTGCATGTGTCTTTGTATTTTGGGTTTGTAATGGTTCTCACTATCTCACATTCTTCATCATGTTTTCTTTTTTTTTGACAGAGATCGCAAGTGAATGACTCCCGGCCACAGCTCTTCCCAAAGTAAGAATAAAATAGCCTCAGATTTGCAGAGTGATGGCAGGCTGTTAAAACGGAGGCGCTCTTGCGTTCTCTTCTAAAAAAGCTAATGATATTTTTTTGAAGTGTCACGAACCCGTTCAATCTGAGAGCAACAGCTGAGGGCAGTGATTGAAATGGCACAGAACTGCTTCCATCAGAGTTTGAAGTGCATTCGAGTGCTGAAACCATTTTAGTTAGGAGCATCTGGAAAACCATGACTATCCTTCTCATTTCAGGTTTTGTGAGCTGATGTTTGTAATGTAATGCTCATTTCTCCGGTTATAACCTTCATACAACCCAACTTATATTTTCCTCTGCCCTTATCTCCTTGTATTTTGCAGGGGTACCAATCCGTTCGCCACGGTTAAGCTGAAGCCCACATCCACCAATGACCGATCAGCTCCACGTTTATATCGAAGATGACATCGTGACCCTGAAACAAATGCTTTTATTAGGCATAGCAGTTCGTTCTTGACCTTGGCAGTATATACCGTTAAACTCTGAGTTAAAATCGAGTCCTTTTTTTCTTCCCTTTGTCACACAAAGTGGGACAGAGAAGAAACCAGTCTGAATTAGGACTTGAGATGTGTATTTATGTCAGATATTTTTAAACCTTGCGTTCAATGATTTGTAAAATAGTAAGAATGAATCACTGTAACACAAATATGTTTCTGTAACACAAACCAATGGGTGCGTTGATCACAGCGGGTCTTAAATCATCATTCCTCTCCTGGGATGTTTACGGCTTTCTGCCAAGAGATGACATGCGAACGCTTTTAACTTTGTCCTTTTTGGAAATAACTGATCGCTGTCTGTGACGTGTATATAATGTACAGCTGATGTTAGGAATCAGGGCTAACATTGTGTTAATGTAAACAGTATGTAGGATAACTCAGGGAGGGTGCTCGATGCCATGCAGCTGCTTTAATTATCGTTTTTTATGTTTTTATATCGCACCTCTATCATTTTCCTCCACATGTTCAACATGTGATATTAAGTCCATTGCTAAATATTAATTGTACTTCAAATGTACTTTAGAAAATGATGATATAACCTCAGGCACCTAATGTAATATTTTATAAAAATAGGATGATGTGCCTGAGATGGAATGTAATGAATAATGTAAAGTATTAAAGGATAATGTAATAGCACCTTTATAGCATCGCATTGTTACTTTAACAAGTGTGTTTCAGTCCCGACTTCATGTCTGGCCTCTGCTCCTAGCATCAGTACCTCAGTGCAACGTGCTGCTTCTTTCATCTGTCATTCTGAATAAACAGAGCGTGCTCTTTGGGTTTTTACTTTGCACATTTTAGAGCAAATGAGCATCTACTGCAGCCCGGTCACAAATGAACCCTTAATGGTTTTAACAGTATTAACCTTCATCCTACAAACACCACAGAGGCATACTTTTTGTCACGGGTGCATATGAGCAGCCAGACCTAGTGTTTCAGATTTTGTGTGCCTGCAGTACACGCTCCAGGTGACTCTACAATCCATAAAATTAATAGAGTCCCAGTACTGTGCAAAAGTCTTGAGCCACCTATCTTGTTACCTTGAGCCAGACCTTCTTTAAACTTGTGGTCTTGAACAGCAGTCCAGCCTTTCTGAAGCACTTTCAGAGGTTTTCTTTGGACACTGGCGGCTTTTTCACTTATTTTCAGTCCACAAAACATTTTCAGAGCTTTTTGTTTTGTTAAGCCGCTTAACACTGATCTGTGAATCATCCAAGCATGAAAATGAATTTTAAATTGTATCGCCTGTCAGGTCAAGAGAGAGGTACAGCAGTAGGTGTCTAAGGCCATCTGTAAAACATGGTGGAGGCTCTGTTGTGGTTTGGTGCTGCCTTTCTGTCAGTGGTGTTGGGGGTCTTGTGAAAACTGATGTAATTGTGCAGACAAGAAACTACTGTCAGATTTTGATCCACCATGCAATGCCACCTGTAAAGTGTCTGATTGGCAACGGCTTCATTTCTCAGCATGACAATGATCTAAAACACACTGCCCAGGCCTTTAAAGCATATTTGGATATAAAAACACAACAGAACACTATTAGTCATGGATTGTAGAGCAGAAGTACTGAGGAACTACTCCTGACGACTGCTTAAAGAAAATGACAAGAAAGCTGCCTAAGAGAGAGCGTCATACCAAATATTCACTTTCAAGCCCTTTAGAGTTGTACAAACTCTGTTTTTGCCTTATATAATATTTTACCATGCATGATTGTAGATGTTTCAATAAATTCCTGCACCTATGTCATATTTTCCTATAAACACATAAAGAAATGAGGGGTAGATCAAGACTTTTGCACAGTATCGTACTTCATAAATTGCACCTTAAACTTCATGCAGTGTGTATAGCTGGCTCAGAGAATTATGGATCAGTAAAGCAATGATGTTAATTTAAACCATAGTATTTTTTGACATACTAATTTTGACATACTGTGATAACACACGTTTCTTTCTGGCACACTAAATAGTACACTACTCTTAACTGTGAAAAACACTGAAAAAGATTTTTTCATGTGCTAAATGTCAAATCGTGTTCCGTGACTTCCTCTAGTGTGTGCTGCTTATAGTTTATTATGAACCGATTTTTGTAATTGGTTTATTCAGGTGCCATTATTTGAATAGCATACAGTGTTTTGAGGAGACGTAAAGAGATTGTATTATGATGGTTGTTTCATATGGCAGTTTGTTCTTGGGACTCCTAGGTACCACAGTATGCTAAAGGATTGTTAAGCAATTTTTACTTTTAGAGTTTGAGAACTCATCAAAAGATCTCAGGAATCAACCTTATCAGGGGCACGTCATCACAGGATAGAGGATGTCATTTCCACATACTTCTTTCTATAATTCCTCTGGTTTTCTCTTCCTTGCACTAATCGTAACTGTCTGTTGGAACAAGCATTGAGGCTGTCTGAGCAGTACTGAGCTCAGTGGTCTTGTCCCCGCTAAATAAAGTGAAATCCTTCGAGCTTCAGATATGTGTTTATTTGCTCAGGCAGTAAAATGTTCTACTAAAGAAGATAAAGATTCCTGTGTTGCGTTTCTGGGTCCTCCGCTGGGGATACTTAACCCAAATTGAACCTCGGCATGAATCCAATTGTGCTAATGGTTCGACAGCATGATTCTCAAACTAGTATTGCACTTTTGAGCAAAGGCTCTTTGGCAAATGGGAGATATGGCCTTTTAAACCTCCACTGGATTTACACCCATAATGTGGCCTTGCAGGAGATTCCTCGGTAATCCGTAATTGCGCCAAGGTTTTGTTTATGCCACAGAAAATTTTTGAAAGTATACCTTCTCATACAATATTAGGGTTTTTCAGCTGATCTGCTTGATAAGGGGAAAAGTGACAGAATAGAAAAAAGGAGACAGAAATAAGGACAACGAGATTGAAAGTGTAAAATCAGATAAGAGTCACATCAAAGGAAGGAATTAACAGAAGAGACTTAGTGAGTCAGCCTTCTCAAGGCTTTTCTTTTTTCCACTTTATTTTATTCTTTCACAGCTTGACTTCTTTCTTCTTTTGGTGTGTTTTACAACAGCTCATTACCGGAGGAGAAAGGGATGGATGGATGGCTAGATAGATAGCTCGATAGATAGGTTGATGGTGTGGGAGAGGACAGAGGGGAGCGAATGCAGTAAGGGGCACTGAGCCAGACATGAGTAGAGCGAAGAAGAGAAAGAAAAAGGTAGAAGGGAAGAGAGAGAAAGAACTGGTTCAGGAAAACTGAAAGCTGGGAAAAGATGCAAAGTCAGAAGGAGAGAAGGAAATGAGGGTCTTTCTTTTATAATCTCTGTTATCTTTATATATCTACTTTATGCTTTACAATGTAAGTTTAACTTCTGCAGGCATGTTTTTTAATCTATACATAAACAGAAACAAGAACAGTTTGTATAAAAAGGATTAAATAAATAGGGTGAACACGGCTAAAGGGGAACTTGGGACGTGAGGAGGTTGCACAGCACAGCCTACTTCAGTGCAGCATTGTGTTTCATGAAAACTGCAGGTGGGAGGTGTTGAGGAGAGGAGTGTTCGGAGTGGGGATCGGCTTTAGTCTGGTGGGAAGGGAGCTGAAGGTGGGGAGGAGAGGTGTGGGTGCTGGCGAAGGTGGAGTGGGGGGGGTTGCCAGGATGTGGTGTTGGTGGAGACGTGATCCTTCGTTGCAGTGGGAGCAGAAGAATTATTCTTTCACAAGGGCAGCAAATTCTGAAGGAGAAGGAAAAAACCGCAACCTGTCAGGAGTGTGTGAGCTTGTGCAAACGTGTTTATTTTATGCACAGTGCCAAGATGATACCACGTTAAATCGCAAGATAAGGTTTTGAGACTTATCTGCATCAAACAAGATATCACATGTATGCTTTTAAAAATCTTGTTACGCTGCTATGTCTGGGTGGGCAGTTGAATTTTTGAGCTTTCAATAGAAAAAAGAGCTTCTGTACTCAGTCAAACACATTACAATTACAGAATTCAGTTGTTTTTTGTAGGGACGACCCAGGCCTTTAGAAAAGAGATCATTACATGTGGACATCTGTCCACATGTAAACGCTTTTTTGATACACATAGTTTTTTCCGTGTGTTTTGGACTTTCATCCACACAGAAACAGCAATTTAGAAATCTGAAAAGCAATCTTTCGAGAAAACCCCTTCCAGGGTGAAGGTTTTCACAACCTGAGATTTTTATCTTGCAACATCAACGATGGGAACCGCGTTTTTTTTACATCAGGCTGCACACCGCAATATTGTTTCATCACCATCTGTTGCTTTAGAATGCTTTTTTCCCCCAACGTTTCCATGTGGACAGAGTTTTTTTATTTTAAAGTGGTGAAAAATCCTAATTTTAAAAAATACCTGTGTAAGTGCGGACTGAGTTTTCTGTGAGTGGGCTGATGATTTCTAAAGGTGGACCCACCGGCAGACACACATCTGTATGAATTCTGCATCTACCGTGGATCTCAGCTTTTACATAATAGTATGTTTACTATATTCAGAAGACAAAAATCATGTCTATCAGTTCAGTCTCAGGGTTTAACTGTACATTCTCGTTGCTGCAAGGACAAAGATCTCACAACATACATCATAAGCGTGTTCATCCAAACCTTTTGTACCACATGCCCTTTATCTTTGGTTGGTAGTGGGTATAAAAGTGTCCAGATGAGCTCAAGTTTCAGGGTTATAGTCTTATATAGTGTGGTTGCTGCTGCAGAGTTGGTATACAGTAGCTTCTGTTTATGGATGCCACCACAACTGAACTACTATGGCCAATTTCAAGGAGCCAAGTTAAATTATAGCTGTGTGCTTTAATCTAAAGTTCAGGCCCAAAAAACTGGAAAAACTTTTCTTAAACATGAACATTCAAAGCCTTATGCTTAAAATCTGCCCTGATTGCTTTTTCTTGGTTTTTTCCTCACGTTTTTACCAATGAAGAACTAAACACATCAGGTGTATACACATACATAGATGAATGAAAATCTGGGAAAAATAACTGCAGTTTGGGTTCTTTGTGTGTGGTCCTTTATTTACAATAATAGAATAATTAGATGTATTTGTGTTGCTGTTTACCATCGACTCCAATCTTGCCGTCTCCGTCCTTGTCAGCTGCTTTTAAAAATGCTTTGGTTTCTTTGTCTGTCAGGTCCCTGCCATCTTTGGCAAAGCCCTTCAGGACGAATCTACCAGAGGAAGCAAAGAAGATTGGATTTGTGTCACAGAATGCTTTTGTTTTGTGTGGATAATTGTTACTCTTTTGGGGATTTCTTTGCACACACACGTGTGTGTGTGTGTTTATTTGTCTCACTTGAGTTCTTCCTCCTCTATGAAGCCACTGTTGTCCGCATCCAGCACCGTGAAGACCTTCTTCACATCGTCGGCAGACTTGGACTTCAGACCCACCATCTCAAAAAACTTCTTATGGTCAAAAGAGTCAGCAACTGGACACGCAGAGAAACACAGAAGCCCCCCCCCCCCACGTCAGCACTTTGCCGATCCCATTTAAACTCCTGTTGACGCCTATTAAAACTTGATGTCCCAAAAAGCAGTGTGATTTGGAAACAACTGGGTCTTCTAATGTTTAAAAAAGAGACAAAGCTTTTGTTGGACACTTTAAGGGCATCAAATTCTCGACGTACGTAAGTGTGAATATTCACAAACTGTTAGAGCATGATGAAATGCAATGAAACTACTATTTTCTCAAAGTGGAGGAAAGTTTCTTACTCCGTGTTGATCTGGTTAATGAAGCCCAAAGGCGGAAAATTATTTTTAATAAGTTGAGTGTAACAGATATAGAATGACAGCGGGTGTCTTTGCCAGGACAGCCATCAGTTTTAGGTCGAGGAGTTTTGTCTACTACAGGTATACACTTACTCCTTAAAAGGGGAAAAAAACAAAAGTTATGGTTCCAGTTTTTTGGGGACTAACTTTTTCCCTTCACAGCTGGGCTGGTACTTACCTGCAAATGCATCTAGAGCTTTCTTGATGTCATCGGTGTTGAGGATGCTGCTCATTGCCATCTTGGCTGCTGGAGGAGGATAAAAAAAAAAAGTCAGGGAAAGAGACTGAATCAAAAGAGAAGGACCGAGAGGGGACAAGGTTAAAAGCAAGGTCGCCAGAGAGCAGGGACAGTGCTGAGACATTCTCGTATTACACTGGTGACACTCTAGAAATGGAGCAGGAAATCAGGACATGTGAGAAGGAGGTGATGAGTGACAGAATGAATTAGTGACAGTAAAAGGGGAGTGATAAAGGGAGAGAGGAGAATGAGAGGAGAAAGGTAGCCTGTTGTGTTGAGAGAAAAGGGAAGTAAAGGCGGTTTGTTTGTGGCATTTCAGGATGTAGAGCGGTGGCTGTGGAAATTAAAACTAAAATCAGGATGGAAGGAGAATGTGAGAATGATGGGGACAAGTGATGACAGATGGACACAAAAACAAGCGTGCCTTTCATATGTTTCTGGGTTTTTTTATGTGTGATATCTTCGAGGTGGCAGGACTACAAACAGGGTGAGAGGCCATGCCAGCAGGGGTTTAACAGGCCATATGAGTCCTCTGCTGTGTTTGAAATATCACCGGAGAATTCAGTTTGTCAGCCCACTCCAGATGGAGGATCTTCTTCTTGTGCCTCGTGCTATGAAAGGTGAACCCTGCGCTAAAATGCGCTTTGGCTTTTTACCGCGTGTGTGTGCCTGAACCTGATCGCTGCTTATGAAGCTGTCACCTTCCCGCTGACTTTGACTGATGCCCTCTTTCCTTCTGTTGAGAGTGTAAAGAAACATGTACGGGATGTATGCACATGAAGGTAAACACAAATCTGTAAGAGTGCAGGGGGAAGTCAGAAAGCTAGAGAGGAGTGGTGCTGAGGGGAAACGAGTTATGTGCGGATTAGAGGAAGTAGTGCTCTGATTTCACGTTACAGCCAGGCGAATCTTAATGGGGTTTTGTGGGCAACACATTATTTCAAGCAGGCTGTGTGATCAATGAGTGTTAGCTCACTCACATCCACACGAACCTTTGCCTGAATGGGCACACGTACGACTTTCTGCGCTATTCACAGTTCACCAGAAAAGTGTCTTCGAAATCAGTTGAATAATACATTACATTGAAATTAGCACATTAAATCACATCATTTCAGAGTGTCAGGTCCAGGCTATCACACAACAGCACGCACAATAGATGTGCAGTGAATTTTCCAGACAGTTGTACCAACGAGACAAACTGTGAATCCACAGCAAAAAGCCAAAGGTCAACAGAGGACACCAGCCTGCCTGCCTTTCACAGACTGACTAGTTGAGGACATTTACTAGAACAAATATATTTGTCAAAATGACAACAATAGGACTCATTAATTTATTCACAAATTCTATTTCCTACAAATCAAAAATGATAAACTGGAAGCATGTGTTTTACTTTGTGTCCCACGAAGTTGCAAAACATGTTTAGCTAGAGAACCAATGACATCTCTGGGCGTTTATATCATCCTAAATCTTACTTTTTTGTACCTCACATAAAGCTACGTCATAGTGGGAGTTACAAATCCATCAAAAGCCACAGACTGTGTAGCAGGGTGTAAAATGGGAAGGCGTGGGGTCCCTCATATTTCTAACACACACTTAGCAGTCATTTCATTCGGCACACCTGTTCAGTTTCTCAGTAGCACAAATATCTAATCAGTAATCACATGGCAGCATTTAGGCATACAGATGCGGTCAAGATGACCTGCTTAAGTTCAAGCTGAGCATCAGAATGGGGGAGAAAGGTGATTCAAGTGACTTTGAACATTGAGCATAGTTGTTGGTGCCAGACGGATACTGTATACTGCTGATGTACTGGGATTGTTCCACATAACTATGTCTGAGGATGTAGACAGTTATGTGGACTGAAATACAGAAAACATCTAGTGAGTGGTGGTTCTCTGAGAGAAAATGCCTTATTGGTGCCAGAGATCAAAGGAGAGACTGCTTTGAGCTGATAGGAAGGCAAAAGTGATCGACTAACAGATAACCTCTCGGTATAACCAAGGTATACAGAAGAACATCTCTAAACACACAACATCTCAAAAACCTGAAGCAGATGTGGTCTACAGCAGCAAAACACCACACCAAGTGCAATTTCATCTAAGAACAGGGAACTGAGGCTTACATTTGCATGGGCTTAGCAAAATTGGACAACAGCGGATTGGGAAATCATGTCCTAGTATGATGAGTCATGATTTGTGCTGTGACATAGAAGGCATAGGAGGGTCAGAATTTGGCATAAAGCACGGATTGATCCTGATGTTGTTCAGGTCAGTAGCGATGACGTCCACCCATCTTCAGAAGGCTGATTTCAGCAGTATAACACACCATCTCACAAAGCCAAACTGGTTGTAAAATTGGTTGTGAATATAAATGTGGACCAAAATCTCTGAGGAATGTTTCCAGCACCTTGTTGAATCTATGCCACCAAGAATTAGGGCAGCTCTAAGGACAGAAAATGGTCCAAAGTGGTACTAGCAAGATGTACCTAATGAAGCAGCCAGTCAGTGTACACTTGCAAAACACTCAAATCTGCCCTTGCAGTAGTTCCTGTGTCTGTTGGAACTACTATTTTCTTATGAGGACACAAAAACACACACAGACAGACAGAAAGATTCACAAGGTGAAAGCAATACCAGCCACACAGGAACGCACATGATCCCTAACGGTGTCCTGACACCTTCAGTTAATGAGCAATTAAATCTGATCCGTAGTTTGATTCAGATGCAGATGCCATGGAGATAATCAGCAAATCAGAAAGTAATGTCACCCCATGGCAGAGCACAGTCCACACACATCCTCTAATACCTGTCATTCATTCACGCAAGAAGATGTTAATAACAAAAGATTTTTTTATTCAGCATCTAGCTCACGCAGGTGGGAGGTGAGAGTGGGAGGTCATTTCAGTATAAATGCAGCGTTTTAAACAGCTTAACAGCAGCTTAAAAAGTTTAAAGAATGAATCTGTCACTCTCAAAGATGGAGAAAGAAAGAGGGTGGAGGACATGAGGATAAGAGATTATTTCCAAGACTTGTCAGCAGGTGATAATAAAGTGAACATTTAAAACATTAAAACATATTACTTTCAGTTTTTTTCTCCAGCGTTGTTAGGGCTATCTGATTAATCCGGATAATAAAATGCCTGTGAAAAAATATTAAATCACAATAATTTAGAAGCTATTTAAGAGTTAGACTGTCAGACTGGTATAGTACAACCTGTGGTGTTCATGATAACTGTTAGCCAAAGATAGCTGTCTTCACCTTAAATTTAAGACAAAGTTCCACCATTGTGTTAGCACGGGGTCTAAATTTGTAACTAATCTGTAATTAAAAATAACTACAGATTATTTTTATTTTGAGACATGCCACTTTCCTTATTGCGCTGAGAGGCAGCATCTTAGAGTGTGATTACAATTACCTTTACTTTTTAAAAAACACATTTCTCAAAGATATCTGAGAATTTGTCTCCTAATAATACACCGCACCCTGTTATTGTTTGTGGTCCAACATTTCTTCACATTTCAGGTTATATCGCCACGTGTTCCTTGACACAGTTTGACATCGTTATTTATCATATAGTCTATTTTTCAACATGAACTCTGTGGGGGTTTTTTAAACAATTCCTGTGTACGTGTAAACATAGCTTAAGATATTACGTCAAATCACTTCTAACGGTTAGCAGTGATGTCATTACAGCATAAAGAAAAACACCAGCTTGTATTTAAGACAATACGTTTCTATTCTAGTTAAGGGTTTCAAAATATCCTGTTCTCAGGTTTTCTGAAACACTAACAAATTAAGCATAATGCATTCACCAACTATCAACACGCGTGCTTAATTTCATGATAATCCATCTTCATAATTTTTAAACATGA
Source organism: Benitochromis conjunctus (assembly GCA_015052645.1). NCBI lineage: Eukaryota > Metazoa > Chordata > Actinopteri > Cichliformes > Cichlidae > Benitochromis > Benitochromis conjunctus. Next base: position 3,092 of record VOQK01029515.1, on the reverse strand, counting down.
AACAAATTTGCAAGCTAGAGTCTGACTTTGAAACTAGTAAGATACTCTGGTGGAGAACTTGGTCTCTAAACACCTAAGCTCCAAATTTAGTTTGCTTGTGGTTCCCGCTTTCTATTTTTGTCTATTTAATGCAACAATATTATAATAAATCTTTAAATCTCCTGCAACCCTAACACAAAGCAGAGAGTTGAAATGTCTCGGGTAAAGTCATAGGACTGACACTCTATCATCATTTTTCCTTGGACCGTCATCAACACTGTGTTCTCTCTGTTCAGCTCATGATGCTGAACTAGCCAATATCACCCCTCTGTCCTTCTCACTGGTGGAAATACAGTCTGTATGACCTATACATTTCCGCAGGTTGCAAATGACTCAGGCCGCCTGTTTTTTGCTGCATCATGCCTCAGGTATCACTGTGTTTAACAGCCACAATAAAACTAATGATTAGCAGCTCTTTATGTACCTACATGACCCTTAACATTTATGCAAACCTATCTTCAGAGTCATTTTGATTGCAACTATATACCAGTAAGTTCTTGTTACTGACAAAACCTGTCCTCTGCAAGACACAAAAAAGTGCTAAAGAACAAAAATCCATCATTGTGATATTTTCTGCTACAAACAGACTCACAATTCACCTTCACCAGTCGATCAACTACTTGTTACAACCAAGGTTTACAGAAGAGCACCTCTAAATGCACAACATGCTAGCTACAGAAGCAGAAGACCACACTGCATGCCAGCCCTGTCTGCTAAGGACAGGATACTGAGGCACAGTTAACACAGGCATGCCAAAACTGGACAATGCAAGACTAGAATTTATTTTATTTTTTGCAAAGTCAAATGAGAACACGATACGTCAGGTATGCCTGAAGTATAATAGCTTGGAAGGAAGTGGATGAAAGTTGTTGTTAGTGTAAGAGAAATCCACATACCAGCAACTCTACAGCTTATTCATAAGCACATTATATATTTGTTTAATCAAATGCATTAATCAGTTAGAAAGGTAATTAGCAGATTTTTAAAAATTTCGAACGACTGCTTTAACTCTAAACTTTAATGTCAGGGGATTTCATTCAATACCACAAAATTAATCGACAATGAAAAGTTATGCCAGTTATAGTAGCACAATTATTAACAAGTCAACATGATCAACGTCCACAACAAGCAAATTCCATTATGCATTTATGACTTTATTTATGTATTTTCAAAGTATGGACTCATTGGCTGTTTAATGTTTTGCAAATCCCTCTTTGTGTGTTATTTGCTGCTTATTGTTAGTACTTTTCTTATAGTCTATTAAAATGTCAGATAATGAACCATTTGTAATTTTGCCTATTTATTAACAGAGCAATTCATTTGCACACAGTGTAAACAATAACACATTTTTATGCGGGCAGTTAGCTCATAATTGGTGAAATGTTTGATTATTATTAGATGATATCTTTTGTCTGACCAATTAAAAAATTCAAAAGTTATTCTACAAAGACAGAACTTTAGAAAACGCTTCATATTTCTCGAGGGTAAGGTAACATCTCAAAGGCCGTTCTGGTTTGCACAAGGCTTACCTGTGAACCTTTTAAAGTGGAGAACCATGGGGGAAGACTTGGTCACATGACCCCGATGGTCTTGCTAGGTGTGGGAAACCCAGCTATAGTGCAGGACTGCCAACTCTCCAGTTTACAACAACAGCTGCATGGATGTGTGAATATATGAGTGTGTGTGTGCGCGAAAGTCTTTAAATGTGTTACTGAGGTGCCAGGCAGACTCGAGTGAAGAGGTGGAATACAGGAAGAAGGAATACTTACATTTCAAGAAACCTGAGCCGTTTGTGCTCATCTGAGAATGTGCGTGCATGTGTGTGCGTGTGTTTGTGAGTGTGTGTGTGTTTGAGAGGAACTCTGTTAAAAGCTGAGGTAGTATGTGTGTACCAGTGTGTGTTAGACTTACATAGATAAAGCAAGTCTACGTGCCCCTTCACTGTTATTGCAGTGTGAACTGAAGATGAACCTTCTTCATTTTTTCTCTTTCTGCCTCTCTGGCATATACAGCAGTCTAACATTAAACAATAAACACATTATAGTTGAGTTATTGTTATTATGTGACTTAAACACCCCTCAAGCTTTATGCTGATTTAACGTTTCATTACGATCGCCAACAGCGAGGTTTATTTTGTAATTAAAAACGGCACAATTTTTCATTTGGGCTCTAACCATACAGTGCATTTCATATACCTACAAAAGATTTCATTATTTAACATTTGTCATTCAGTTCCCTTAAAGGGTGCCAGCAGCTTTAGCTACACCATTAATGTGAAGACAATGAAGCACGCCGATGGGCCATTTTTTACTGAAACAATGGGAGCCCTCAATGATTTTCTTTCTCCATGAAAGCTTTTAATCTGAATCACCACTGATCTGCAAAATTGCCTCAACCACAGCTATCTTTTCAGAGTGCATAGGCGTGCTTATCGATTGTGTACCGCTTCTTATGAGGAGAGAAGGTACAGTGGTGTCAGGTCCATAACTGAAACAAACACACTTGTGCGTGCATGTAGCCGTGGGTGACTGCAGCAAGTAAAAAGCGGATTTGATAAGAGCAGTGCAGAGGCATGGGGATCATCTGGCTGTTATCACCACTGGTCACTGTCTAATCCGCTGGCAGGTACAGGAGAGGAAAGCTTAACCACACAGTTACAGCTTGCCATCAGCAACAGCCCTGCATTTGTGGTTTGCACGTGTGTGTGTGTGTGTGTGTGTGTGTGTGTGTGCGTGTGTGTGTGTGCGTGTGTGTGTGCGTGTGTGTGTGTGTGTGCGTGTGTGTGTGTGCGCGTGTGTGTGTGCGTGTGTGTCTGTGTGTGCGTGTGCATGTGTGTGTGTGCGTGAGTGTCTGTGTGTGTGCATCTGTGTGTGGGTGTGTGTCTGTGTCCGTGTGTGCGTGTGCATGCGTGTGCGTCTGTGTGTGTCTGTGTGTGTGTGTGTGTGTGTGTGTGTGTGTGTGTGTGTGTGTGTGTGTGTGTCTGTGTGTGTCTGTGTGCGTGTGTGTGTGCGTGTGCATCTGTGCGTGTGTGTGCCCGTCTGTGCGTGTGTGTG